>JAILXH010165956.1:25413-38322 GCA_023558415.1 Piaractus mesopotamicus
GGACACAGCAGTGCTGCCGGAGTTTTTAAACACTGTGTCCACTCACTGTCCACTCGATTAGACACTCCTACCTTGTTGGTCCACCTTGTAGATGTAAAGTCAGCGACAATAGCTCATCTGTAGTGCACAGTTTGTGTTGGTCATCCTCTAGTCCTTCAGAACACTGTTGGCTGGATGTTTTTGGTTGGTGGACTATTCTCAGCCCAGCAATGACACTGGGGTGTTTAAAAACTAGTAGAGTCTTATCTTGCACTTGTGGATGCAGTAACAAACTGTGTTTCCTGACAAGGGTTTTCCAAAGTATTCCCAAGTCCGTGTGGCTATATTCAATACAGAAGCATGTCAGTTTTTAATGCAGTGCCATCAAAGAGGTTGAAGATCACTGGCATTGACTATTGTTTTTCTGCCTTGTCCTTTACGCACATAGATTTTTTAAAGTAAAAAAAAAAAAGTAATAATAAAACTACTGACCAAATGTCTTCCTAAAGGATTTTTCAATGGATGGATCTTTAAATTCAGAGTGAGTCTGAAACCATAACACATATTCTCTACATACTGTGACGTATTTCTGGGTGAAACAGTATCAGGTCTCTGAGGTCTCTAAGGTAGCCAAGCGTTTTCACTCAAAAAGTAATTTATTTGTCTTTCGTATGATATGCTATGATGAATCGTGCTTACCTCCTGACCATTTTTGTACAGTGTAGTGCTGAGGTGTCTGGACAGCGAGACAGTTTTCGTTGTTTTGGCTCTTCATTCCAAACTAAAAACGTAGGCTTGCCTTCGCTAACTAACCAGCTTGTTCGCAAGCTTCCCTTTCTTGTTCACATGATAACGTTTTTATTTCTTTGGAGTTATTCTGGGCCTTCACTCAAAGCCTTGAAGGCCTCTGATATAGTCTCATGCTCAGGTTCCTTTGTATACGCTTCATGCCCTCTCTCCAAACGATGGGCCTCATATTTTCATCTGTGCGAGAGCCAAATTAGAGAGACAGCCAATTTGCTTCTATTGAGCGACATATCGGCGCAGCGGCGGGGTGTGAGGCTACTGCATCGATTGAGATTCCAGGCTCGGCGTGTTTTCTCTTTTTTTGTCTTTCTTTCTTTCGTTCTTTTTTTCTAGGCCTGGCCTCGATGTGTTTTTGATCAACGCTGCTTATTAGGGGAGGAAGATGACAGAGAGACGATGAGGGGGAGAGAGAATGAGAGAGAATCCAGGCAGCAGAATGAAAGCCAAGCCTCGAATATACTTGCGGCTTCAACAGGGATCAATCATAACTCATTCGGTCGTGAGAAACATCATAAGGGTCAGCACATAGGCACAGTCCAAATATACAGTACAGTGCAAAATTAATATTTATTTATTTACTTTCCAGTCAAAACAGCCTCAACATCGTTGAATGTGTTTGGAATTACTTGGACGGTGAAAAGCAGACAATGCAACCAATTTCTAAGACTGATCTTTGGAAGTGTGGAAAAATATCCCTGCAGGATTCTTTGAAAAACTGAAAGCAAGTCTCCTGAAAAGAATGGAAGCTGTAATAAAGGCACAGATCATATTTAGTTGTTGAGACTTTTTATGTATATGTTTTCTGTGTTTTTCTGATGCTAATGAAAAATAAATAACTTGTATCTAAACTTGTACCTAATGTAGCCGCATCTATGTAGATGTGACAATGAAAAAATGTTTATAGGTGACTAGCATATGTTCATAGATAATCTGTTCTGGTCAAGACAGTTTGCCATATAAACGTTCTAACAGTGTCAGATAATCCAAAGGCTTCAAAGCAGCTGAAGCATGACATACCTTGCATATTAATGATTTTATGTCTAAGAACATAAATATAAATACTAGGGCTGTCAAACAATTACAATAGTTCATCACAAATACTCTTATATGCCTTATTTAATTTAATTAATAGCAATCAATAGCATTTGTCTTATTAGGTCAACTATAACCCTAACCAAAATTATTTTTTGTATTTAAAAGGCAGTGCATTTATCAGTCATATGAATGAGCAAAATAAGCTTCATCAGAAAATGTGTCAGTAATTCAATAACATTTTTTCATGCAGGATTCACGTTAACTTGAACAGGATTTCTAGTTTTCATCACTGATGTCCAGTGAGAGCAACAGTGGCTGCATGTTCCATGGTTGTTGCCCCCTCAATCTCATGCAGCTTGTCTCCCTAAGACACCCTCAAGTGCTCGTGCTAGTAATATTGCTGATATTTCTAGCATCAGAAGTGTATCTTGCTTATAAGTAATACTTCAGACTCAACATATTTTTTAGTGATTCCTGACATTGCAGTGGTGAAAAGAGGCTGTAATTTGAATGCTGTATTTGAATGAGAGGGCTGCAGTCGCAGAGCCACAGCAACAGCGGGCTTCGGGTGGAACTACTGATGGTTTCAAGTTCAAACTAGAAAAATATGTTAATGGCATTAAAAAAGAAGTGCCAATAAAAATTTATTGCACTAATGTTTTTTTCTTAACACGTTAACTTTGATACATTAATACCATCACGGTTACTTTGGGTGCACTACCGCAATCAGCCAGAATTGGAGTCACCAAGTTTTCACTCACGCAATCGGCAATCGGCTGATTTATTTAAATCATTTCAGCTGATCCATGTTGCGATCGTAAAAAAAACAGCAGGTAATCTATGCAGATTTGGCTTTCAATAAAATGATTTGTAGTTTAATTTGTTTAAAGACGGCTCATGAATGCTTTATAAAGGGAGGTTATAAAGCATTAATGAAGTGGGGATATGGGTTTGGTGTGGCGTTTGTCAGAAATGAAAATGACCTAATAGGAAAGACTGAAAAGTGCATTTCTTTGCAGAACTCACAGAACAGTCATTGTAGTGGAGGGGTGGTACCCTTCTTGTCACTGGGGTAGTACCCCTATTGTCACTGGGGTGGTACCCTCAAGGTTAGGTCTTCAGTACCTTTAGTTAAGGAACATATTTGTACCATAATCCATTATATTTTAAAAGTTGTATTAGCTCCACACAGCCCGTCTCGCAACTTTTTTATTTTATTGTTCTGTTTTAAAACATTAGGTTATGAAAAGGTACAAATATGTACTTCTTTCCCTGAGAAAAAACTTATTTAAGGTGCACAAGTGGATCTTAAAACCTTTGTTGTACCTATGAGGGTCCATTTGTACGTTTATATTTGTACCTTGAGCAAAAATGTACCTGCAGAGAACTTTTTTTCTGACGGTGTAAAGATTCCAGCAGAGTTGTTTTCATCTGTATTGAGTGTTGACTGAGTCTGATTCATTTTTTTATTTCGAGCTCTACTTTAGTCTCAATGACACACCGGTGCTGTATCTCTACACGGCAAAATCCCCAGTATTGAATTAACACCTACAGTGCGAAATTAACAGCTACGCTGTTAAAGCAGCTGGAAATAAATGGACACTGTAAGAGGTTATTCAACACAGTGGATTTTTATTGAGGAGGATACTATAATAAGTCATAGAGCTTTGGGGCTTTGAAGTAGTCATTGGCTATTTTATCCCAGTACACCTACCATATACAGTCAACTTTATAATCATTGGCTCCCTTGATGAAGATGAGTAAAAAAGAAAACTAACAGCAACAGTCTTCTCCCATAGTGCCTAATAAAACTGGAGAATACAGAGCAACTCCTCAATACTGAATCTCTCCAGATCCTCCAGGGTCCTCGGTCCTCTCTTTTGGACTCAGCAGTGGTCCCTTTTCATTAGTGGATAGGGTAGAGGGGGGCTGATAAATTGTGCAGCAACACATGGGCTACAGTCAGCTCTTCAAGGATTCTTTAGGAAAGACAATGGTTCTCTACAGGACTGTGAATACTCAAAGAACCATTTGCACGCATAAATGGTTCTTTACATGGTGAAATTGTGGATCAGATTGATGGAGGATTTGTTGTATATGGTTTTATATGTATATGGTTTCGAAAACGGTTCTATATAGCACAAAAAAGGCTTATTTTCTTGTTACAAGATTGACATCGTAACAATAGCGGGACCGTTTTTGGTGCAATTTGGAACCATTTTCAAAAAGATTCCCTATAGAACCACATACAACTCATTCTCTATCAATCTGAGCCACAATTTCACCATGCAAAGAACATTTACACATGCATGAGTGTTTATAGATCTGTATAGAACCATTGTCTTTACTAAAGAACCCTTGAAGAATCATCATTTGAGAGTTTACAAAGTATAGTAGAAAAAACAATGAGAATAAGTATTTCTTGTGTATTTTTTACACCCCATGTAAATAGTTTTATAGCGCATTAGGATATATTTGTAAGCATGTGTTGTTGCTCTGCATTCTAGGCATTGAAGATGGGGACAAAAAAGCACCTCCTGTGGCTAATGATGATGAAGTCAGCAATGCTAAAGGTGAGAGCTGAGTGTGTGTGTGTGTGTGTGTGTGTGCATGTGTCGGTAATACTATCACTATATCACATTTATGTCATTTTATCACAGTCTTGACATTATATGTCTTTTCAAATCTGCCCTGTTTGAGATAGAGGTCTTTATTTTTAGATGCATGATGCTGGAATTGTTATCTGCTCCTTCAAGAGCAAAAAACAGTGACACTTGTTCATTCATGTGTAAATAAATGCTATTCGCCCCCAGCTAACAGCCAGATGATCAGGAAGTGGGACATTTTCTGATGTGAGGAAGGAAAAACAAACTGTCAGGAAACTACTACATTTTAGATTGTGTGGTCACTCAAATCATACAAATGCAGCATTTCAGAATGGAAACAATTTGAAGGCAAGCAAGTCTACAGTTATAAAGATTATAGTATATTGATATTTCATGGTTGGCCAGTAAACAGTGGAGAGAACATCGTGTCCGTGTATTGAAATGCTTTTAATTCAATGACAAATAGATCACTGTAGCCGCTGATTTAACCAAAATGTGGATACAGATCTTTATTACTTAGTGTATGTGAAATTAATAACATCATTATGAAGCTCTTTGTGAATTGAAAGGCCTTGAAGGTTTCACAGTGGTATGCATGCTGGTCTGTGTTTCAAAGACTGACCTTGATCAGGGCTTGACCAGTTTAAAGAAACTAAAACCAATTTATAAAAATCTGCGTAATTGTGTCATTAAAACAGAAATGAATGAATTCACAGTGGTTTGATGTGAAATGCCATTCTGGAGAAACATACAGTGAATGTGCCTTCACAAAATACCTGCCAGAAAGTTATTACATGAAATGATTATGAATATGCTGCCTGATACCTGAGACATTGCTTTACGATAGTTTTGAGAGAAAGTTTTGGTGTAAAATGCGTTTTTTTATTTGCATTCATGGCAAAGAGGTAGGGTGTTGTACGGTAAAATAGTACCTAAAGAAAACATATTTTTTCAGATATACTGTGATTTTACCATTGCTTCAGCACTGGCTAATGTTATCATACAATGACTAGCCACTATAATAGGGACATCACTTTAATACTGGGTTAGACCTCTTCTCTCCACAGCCTGAATTATTTGAGGCATGGACTCAACAAGGTGCTGGAAACATTCCTTAGAGATTCTGGGCCTGTACATTCATGTTGTGAACCTCCTGCCCTGCTACATACATATCTGCATACAAGTGTTCTACTCAGAAACACTGTGGCATTCAAATGCTCTTTTGCTATTGCGCCACCACCAGCAGCTTATATTACTGACACAAAGCAAGTTGAGTCCAAAGATTTGTGCAGTTTACCCCAAAATCTGACCTGCATGTCACAGCAGAAACTTTAGCCTCACACTGTAGCTTCAGATTCCTGTGCTTGGCTTACCAGAGTGGAACCCAATGTGGTCTTCTCCTGTTGTAGCCCATCCACGTCAAGTCGCGATGTGTAGAAATGCTTTTCTGATGACCACTGTTGTAAAGAGTGGCTATTCAAGTTCTTGTAGCCTTCCTGTCAGCTGGACCGGTTCTGGCCACACAGAAATGTCATGCTCACTGGATGTTTTTTTGAGTGTTCGCCCCATTATATAAACTCTAGAGACTGTTGTTTGTGACTTTCCCGGATCAGCAGTTTCTGAAATACTTAAACTCCCCATCTGACACCAACAAACAAGCCACGGTCATAGTCACTTAGGACGCAGTTTTTCCCTCTTTCTGATGTTTGATTTGAACATTAAATCCAGGTCTTCATTTTATGCATTGAGCTGATTGGACAGAATTGGCTGATTGGATAATGGGGTACATCTTACTCAATCCCTGCTGCATAACACTGACACATCCATACTGTGAACATGTCATGGCAGATGTCATATGCTGTCATGAGCTGTCACGACATTTCTTGTTTAGTATCATGACACCATTACTGGTAATTATCATCACAGATGCCACAATGTTTGATGTTATGATTGCTTATGATTGCTTATGAAGTGTACTCTAGTTAGCCATCACAACATCAAACATTATGACATACATCATGAGAATTAATAGTATTGGTAACATTATACTAATGCTGGACATATGTCACGATAACTCATAACAGCATACGAGATCTGCTATTACATGTTTATTGCATGGTTATATAGCTATACATTATTAAAAGATTGATAAAAAAGACAAAGCACTGCTCTAGGCTTTTTGATCCAAATTAGAAATCTAGTGAACGATACACGGCTTATTCTGTCAGGCCCACTGCTCAGGATTAGAAGAGAAAACAAGGCAGAGGAGTTGATTGTTAGCGAACGGCTTGATGCAGCATATGGCGCTCATTCTGAGAAAGACCACAGTTCCACAGAAATTATCTGCTTCATTTCAGCAGATGCCTTATTGTGCATTATGAATACAGTTAATAGTCCATGAGTTCTGTACAGGGAGTGTAACCGATATCAAGGCAATTAAACTGTTTTACTTGTTTGACTCCTTTATTTGTTAAAGTTCAAGCAAATATGACTGCAATCAACAGGGAGCGTTCCATTTTAGAGACTCTAGATCAATTTTTCTCAGCCTTGCTCCTGAAGTAACACTGCATTGCACATTTTGGTTTTTCTCGCTGCTGTAAAACACCCATTTCAACTCCACAACCAACTAACATGCAGTGTACGTGTCACAGAAGAGCAGATTATTCAGAGGCATGGAGAATTTGCAAAATGAATTTTCTTAATATATTGGCCCTTCAGGCAAACTTGGACATTTCACCACAAGAATCTTGGTTTAAAGTAAAATTTCTTGGACTTCAGCTTCCACTGCATGAATAATTTCTGTTCTCTAAATTAACTCATGTCCTTGGTGGTTATAAACCACCCAGGCAAACTTTTGTTGGCTTTAAAAATATTGGCTTTAAAAGTATCCACCTAAGATCAGCTCAGTGGTCAGAACCTGACCGCTGATGAAGGGCTAGAAGGTGGTTAAAGCAAATTATTCATCAACAGGCTACAGTCTATGATTGTACTTCAGCAAGGTGGAACTACAGGGAGATTCACTTGAAAGAGGCCCCGAATATTCTGTTGTAACTCCCGTTAGGATGAAGCAATCTGAACCAATAAAATGCGCTACATAACCTTGACGTGTGTGTAATCAATTGCATTACATGCGATGCTGGAAGTGAATCTCCGTTTTCTGCCAGTCACATTTCGACGCGGCGCTCCATGTTCCTGAATGTATCGGCAAGCATTAGAGAGGTTAAACGTGGCGACTGCTGTCCGGCGCCTACCTCAGTGCTCCGACGCAGGGGCATCCTGGCTTGTTTGAAGCTCCATATACTAAGGAACACGTTGCATATATATATTTATCTAGTCAAATAGCGTACACTTCTAAAATCTGTCAACTTCTAAAATGCAGGGGTTATCCTCAAATTAAAAATCGATTTTTTTCTGGAACAGTTACTCCAAATTGGTGGAGACTATTTTTCTTAAAAGCTTCATGTTTGATTTTGACAGTGTGGTTTTATGGTCTTTTATTAATTTGTTTAATTTTGCATGTTTGCATGTATTTTGCATGCAGTCTCCTTTGTGTTTTGTACTGTCAGGGCTTTACACAACCTTTTATTATTCTGTATAAATACATGTTAAATAAAGCTGAAGAAAAGTGCTCTGTGTGAGCCTTCGTTGCTCCAGGCACAGCCCATAGCGTCCTCAGCGTATTCTCTGTAAGAATAAAAGTTCAAGAGGCAACATGACGTCCACCCAGTGGTCTAACTTTCTATTACTTTATTGTTCTAACAGCTTATTGTTAACTTTTGTCCACTTCTTTTTCTCTTTCTTCCCTTTCTTCTTCTTCATCTTCTTCTTCTACTTCTTCTTTCTTTCTCCTCCATCTTCTTTCTTTGTTCATCTTCTTCCTCTTCTCTTTTTCTATTTCCCTTCTTTCTTCTACTTCTCCTTCTTCTACTTTATCTTTCTTCTTCTTCTTCTTCTTCTTCTCTTTTTCATCTTTGTTTGTTTTTTCATTCTACATCTTCTTCTTCTTCTTTTTTCTTCTTCTATAATTCTGTTTCATCTTCTTCTTCTTCTTCTATTCTTCTGCTTCATCTTCATCTTAATCTTTTTCTTCGTTGTCTTCTTCGTCATCATCATCTTCTACTTTTTCTTCTGTCTTCTGTTTCGCCTTCTTCATCTTCTTCTTCTTTCGTCATCATCATCTTGTTCATCATCATCATCTTCTCCTTTCTCCTCTTCTTATTTTTCTTTGTCTTCTTTTGTTACTTCTTCTGCTTCTGCTTCTTCCTCTTCTCCTTCTTCTTTTTCTTCTTTTTCGTTCCTCATCTTTTCCTTCTTTTTTCCTCTTCTTCTTCCTCTCTTTCTCAATAGTGGAGCTGAAACATCCGGATGAGATCCCTCCAGAACCAAACCAAGCAACTCAGACAGACAGCAGTCAGTCCAAAGGTACATTTATAACACTAACATTGCTACACGAATAAATAAGACACAATAACTGGCTCCATTCCATTCATCATTCAGTTCTACCCCATGTGTATCTGTCTATCTGTATATCCATTCGTCTGTCTAACAATCTGAAAATATGTTTCAGAGTTTGATGGACAACTGCTCTCACACAGCACCTACTATTTATAGTCTGGGTGCCAGACTGTGCCGATATATTTGCTTTCCCTTACAGGCTGAACATCTTCTGTTCAAACTGCTTGTCTGTCATTCTGAAGGTTTGTCTGGTGGGTGTGGATTTGTTTGGGCCAAAGCTCTGCATAGTTTAGTCTTCTCTCAATTGTAATGCATATGATAATAGTTCAGTCAATCAAACGTGTTTCTGCTCCTAAAACATAGTATGACCTAAATAATTTGCCATCCATTATATGCTTATATCACTACATCATCACTGTCATATCAAACAACTTTTTTTTTTTTCAAACTTTTACCATTTGAAAAGTTTAGCTCCTGTTTACATAGAGTAAACATTTCATGACGGATGGACCAACAGAAATGGAACGCATGCTACATCATTTCAGCGATAAAATGTGGCGTGAGAAAGAAGACTATTAGTGAACTTTCTGTTTTTCCAGTTTTGTCTGTTGTTTATTTGTTTTGATTAAGTCCCTCTTTAGGCATCAGCAAAGATCTACAATAGATTCATTCATTTTAGTACTTCATCACTCTGACAGCTGGCGAGATTAAAATTCCACATTGTCTTTAGAGCATCAGTGCTTCTCTATTCCTTATGAAGCTAAAGATGCTGGGCAATGTGAGCCATTTCCCTCCTTCATGAAGTTCTATGTGTTAATTAGTCTTCTTTCACCATCTTTTGTTGGTAATGTACAGTACTGGACAGCAGCCAGTTGCACCAGCTGAACGGAAGCTCGATCGTAGCCTAGTTTGAACGTAAACTGCCTCTACATTCAAGTTTTTACGAGCTACTAGAATTTAACCGCTTGCACCAAGTAACATAGTTTCAATGTAGCTTTAAGTTATACCTTAAAATTAACACGTAGCCTAAGTTAAAATGGCTGGTCAATGTGATCGCCGGGAAAACATGCAAGAAAACGGAATACGTCTCAGTTTGCATTGGCCACCACTTCTGCAGGATAGATTACACCCGATTTCATCGACTGGAAGCCACAGACCTCCTAGCCGTAGATTTGCAACACAACACAGACAGTAGCGGAGCCCTGAGTCCAGCTTTGTGTTTGGCACTGAGATATTTTTCTACAGGGTCATTCCAAAACCTGGTGGGTGACTCTGTTCAAGTACACAAGTCAGCGGCGTTCAGAGCAATAAGAGCAGCTCCATCAGTGCTCAGGTTGTGTGTGACGCTGATACGAAACAGCACAGATTACTTTTAAAATATAGCTATCATAGCTAACATTACCTTTTTCGTTATTCAGCATATTCAAATAGCGATTACATTAGCCGCAGCTTCGCTAAAATTTTGTGCACAAGAGCCCAGTTTGAATATCTTATTATATTTTTTGCAGCAGAACAGAATAAACACACATACAAGAGACTGACACCACTTTTGAAAACACCGCTTTACTATAAAATACAGTCTTTTTTTAAAATTATAGCTAATACAACCGACACACCTTAAGCAAAGTAAATGTGGCTTGAAAAGAGAGAACTGCGAACTATTTCGCTGTGTGTAAAGTTTCCTGTTTATGTTGAGTAGCGTTACTGACTGGCTGCAGAGAGTACGAACGTCAGTGTTCTGATCTACGATCACTTTACACTCTACTAGTTAAGATGTACCGTAAGTGTCTGTGGTGCAACCGAACGTCTGTGTGTCGCTAGGGTTAAACTAACTACTCTTAATGTAAGGTTAAGGATGGACTTTATACTCCGACTTATGATCAAACTTACGTTCAGCTGGTGCAACTGGCCGCTGTTCAAAAAACACCCTTCATTTAATTCATTGCCTGTCAAAAATGGCTGGTATTTATTTTCCAGCATCAAGAAAAATAGCACAAAACATACTTATTATTAAAATATTACACAGAAGCCTCAATAACTAAATATTATATCACATTTTTCATTATTTAGTGTGTCCACTCATTGCCTTTATTACAGGTTTCATTCTTTTTTCGGGAGACTCACTTTCAGTTTGGAGATATTTGGAGGTGTGGAGAAATAGAAGTTCAGTCTTAGAAGTTGGTTGCATTTTCTGATTCTCACCATCCAGATAATCCCAAACACATTCAATAATCTTGAGGTCTGGACTCTAGGGTGGTCGGTCTATTATTCTCAGAACAACAGCAGCTTTCTTGTCTATTTTCTTTTCTCAGTAATTCACAGCTCGCACGTAGGAACCTTTATTTCTGAGACTGTATTTCTTCCAGTTGAGATTATACTGGTTTATTTTGTCTTTCAGATGGTTCAGCTGATAAGAATGATCCCAAGAAGGAATGAGATGACAATCAGCCTCGTAGGTACACGCACCGGCAAACTGTGTGAAGGCGAACATCACACCACTCTAGTTTCCCACACAGTGGAGTCTACCCAAAAAACACGGAGCGAGGAAGATTCCCATCTGTCCACCATCCTCCTTCTTCTTCCCTTTTACTTTCTTGCTTTCCTTTTTCCTTTTGATGGGGCTAACATTTAATGAAACGTATGAATTGCAGACAAATTAGAAAAGTGTATTTGAACATATCATAGAGGACGCAGGGTTTATAGAGCTTAGCAGGGGGCAATGTTTTACCTCACTGAATTGCTGCTTGGTCATTTCTGATCTTCTGGGCATTCTGGTGCTGGATTTCAAGTGGTTTAGTTAATTAGTTAATCTGCAAGGTTATACAGACTCGCCATAGAAATGTTTCTCGATGATTGATGCTTTGGGTTTGAATTGAAAATGACAGTAACAGTGGGTTGATTTGAAAGTCTTTGTTTTATTCAATGATTAACACTAATGTGACATGCCAGGATCCACGTTCATGTTTACATCCGGCCAATGGTAAAACGAAAGCAACTTTAACACCTGCATTAGCATGCGAACGGCACGCTCTGAGTGATAAGAGGCACATTTTAGTTCTTGGATTGGTCTACTTGAACCCTGCTACGTAACACTGACATAACCATGCTATAACATGTTATGTCAGACGACATATGCTGTCATGTGTTGTTATAACAGTGTCAAGTTACTATTACGACAGATGCCATAATGTTTATGGTAACTACACATAGCATGTGTAATAAGCTGGCATCAAACTTTAAAGCATATGTCATGACAGTTACCAGAATTTTTCTGCCAGCACAACTTATGACAGCATATGACATGTTTATGGCATGGTTATGTAGCAGGCTTCAAGGAAAGTGTTGCCCTTGGGTTTACACCTGATATTAATGCGTTTCTTGTTCGCCAAGTTCGTGTAAATGCATAGATTTGAATTGCCAGGCAGAACGTTGGCTTAATACGTTATAATACGATAATTTCATTTTGCACTGATGTGAGTGAGCAGTCAAACCAAGTTTAAAGTAAATAGTCAGCGTGTGAGTGGAATGTTCATTTTCTCCGACAAACGAAGTTCAGATTCACGTTTGGCCGTACGGTATTCCGTCGTCACGCTTACGCTCGCAAAGAGGTTCACATTTTCGCTGTATTCTGCTTTAAACACCAAGCCGCACTACGAAACCTCTCTTAACATCTTTTTATGTCAGCATCTATTACGTCTCACTGGGCCACCGATCACTTTGGACCTTCCAAAAAAAGGCTCACTTGGCTCACATATGTTAAAAAAATGACAGCATCTACCGCGTCAGCGTGTTAGCGGGTTGGTTTTCTCAGTGTTTACCCTAATGCATGCCAGCGATTTTTTTAACCACACACTAGCTCTCAATATTTTAACTAGACTGTCCCTGTGTTCCTGAAAATCTGCCTTATTTGACATAACACATCCTACATGGTCACAAAAAACATGGTGGTGGTGCAAATGCAAATACTATGTGTCGCTTTGAATGAATTAAATAATATATAAGGTGATGAGTGATTAAAAAAAAAAAA
>JAILXH010166046.1:3951-14300 GCA_023558415.1 Piaractus mesopotamicus
GGTTAAACAACAACACATGCCGAGATAAATCAGAAAGTGGAAAAAGTTCGAAAGTTGCAGCCAAGCTACGGCGTAAGCCTCTTCACCTTTATAATGATGCAACACTGAAAGATGACAAATAATGTCACATCCTCTCTCTCATGGTTTGTTCACATGACAAATCATATGCTTATATATGAACAATGCCACCTGGTGGATGTTATAGTCCATCTCACTCAAAAAGGGTTTTGAGCATTTCAGGGTTTTTTGTTTTTTGTTTTTTTTTTTAAAGGCTACCACTGTACCTGCCAAACAATCACAGAACCTCAGTTATAATGTAGTGAGACTTTTCCCCCTAAAAGTGCTTCTTTCTAACTGACTCCAGACGTCTAACCCACATGTCATGGGTCTGTGAGAAGGAGTCATCTCATGTTGCTGGTGCCCTGGTGATGCAGTTCCTGGATGGAGAGTTTATAAAGACAAATGTCTTCAAATGAGCAGACAAATCAATAGCGAGCCCATTAGCTCATATCTTATGCGATTTCCAAACCATCAGGCCAAGGCTGCAACGCTGGGGATGAGCAGAGTAGAGTGCGATGAGTCAGGGCCCTCTACTGTCTGCTAACACTTCTCAGCTCCTCAGTTTGTTCTCTGCTGACGGTGATATCATGGTCACACACACCACCCTGAGTACAAGGGAATTCCAGTTGCCCTACTGACAGAAGCTTCCCATTCTCACCCGGCGACATCATAATCCTGCGCCTGATCTAATGAAAGGCGACCAGTCCCTCGGAGTTTCTTTGTGCAGATAAGTCCCTCTGGCAATGCAGTTCAAAGGCGGGACAGGGTCACTGCACATGACTGTGGCAGCGCACACAAAGTACCAGCAAGATGAAGGGGTTAAATGCACTGAGGGCACCTTTTTTTTCCAAGGAAAAGACCAAGTTTGCATTGGGTTAGAGAGCAGCTACACTGCTGAGGGTATATTTAGAGCCTCTTACTGAGGATAATTGGTTTCAGAAGACTGAAATTTCCAGCTATCTCAGGGCCTCTGGGATGTAGAGGAGGGGGGCTTGCAGTAATGGGAGGGCTCCATCAGAACCAGCTGATATCCTTTCTGGACAGGCCGTGCTGAGTAATACCAAAAACTCCCATCGCAAGGCAGCATAAAACTATTTCTGCTCCTCCCAACGACCGGCCAAATGAGATACTTCATCTTGCATGTCCCAAAAGGCCAGCATCCTAGCCCAAAAAAATGTAAACATCTGGCAAACATTTGGACAGTTAACAGATGGGCTAAGCATCGACGCTCTTAGGGAAACTCTCAACAACAACAGTGGCCACATCACCTTAAATAAGTTTACATAATGCCTGTTTTATCAACTATTAATATCTCCAAGCAGATTTAAGAGTGTTTTTTTTACTACACGGTGGTACTACTTTGTCAAATAAAAACAGAAGTCAAAACAAGAAAGGCGAGTTGAGTCAACTAGAAAGGCAAATCAGGTTTTAATGAAGTGAACCTCAATGAATATTTATCAGAAGTAAACATTAAGCAGTGTTTATTCATAGTGCTGAACACTACAATCTGAAAGGTGGCGCTTAAATAACTGTGAAGCCCCTACTGTCTCCTAAGGGCTCTTCTGTGAGTCTGAGACAACGGACCCTCACACTGAACAGCTCACTGAGTCACATGCTCTCCATCATGTTGGTACAGCTAAGTGCACAGTTATGCTATGGTCCCAATAGTGGGTCGTTCTAGCCTGTGGGCTGCTCCGATTAAAAGCGCAGTCACTGAGAGGACAACAGTGTAAGTCTTTTACTCAGTGGTTTAATGAATGCGATCATATGGCACTAATTCAAGGATTGTTCCAGCTCAAAATGTCATAATTATCTTAGCCTGTACAAATACATCTTCATAAAACTACACGTTAAAAAGAACACAGTCGCGGTGTACAGCTATGTACGTCTGTGAAACTATTTCGGCTGTGCATACATAGCCCGCTTTAAGAGCTTAACGGTTATTCAATGATACAGCCATTCGTGTTAGAAGTAGAAGTGCGACGTTTTAACTCGCTTTGCGATTGAATTGTATGGAAAAAAGAATAACTTACCGTAATTCGTGATGCTTGTTCTTGTAAAAAGTTGAACGTTTCAGCTGAAGTCTCGCATGCTGGTGATGTAAATGCTATGCCCACTTCAATGGAACTAGTCCTTTTGACATTCTCCACGGTCTCTTGTATCCTTTGTGCGGTTTGGGAAAAATCCTCTCAGGGCTGAGTTAGTCTGCTCATTTACTTTCTCACAGACCGCGTCAGCCAGCGCAGCTTTCTGGCTGCGTTTGTGTCTCGTGTCTGCCGTAAGGTCCCACTGTTTTCGCTGGAACTGGAAGGCGGCGTGTGGGGAATTCCTAGCAGTCACATTTTCCCTCGAAACTGATTGGACAACATTGGCTCAGAGAGAAAGATTCGGTATGCCGCACATAGATCGAGTCCTAAGGTAGCAGGTACTGGATGAAAATGTGAAAAAAAAAAAACAAATTCCTCAAAAAGTGAAATAATACGTCAATTCATCACTCTTCAACGCACCGATAGTTTAACTTATATCGAGCTGTTTGGCAGCAGTCTACAAGAAAGTCATCAAAGAGTCCTACTTTACCGTTTTTCCTTCGAAAAGTGCAGTTAATCACATTTTCATAAATACATCAAACTTGTATCATCACATGAGCACCCCGTTAAATTAAAATAATGCCCCTCCTATATCTGACGGCTGGCTGCTGTTTTTGAGCTCGTCAGTTCGGTGCGGTTTTAATGACAGTAAAATTGCGAGCATTCTACTTTCACAGATCGACTCTCTTAGTAGATCCAGCTATTTAACTACACCTATTTATTTAGTTAATTAAGATCCCCGCCATGTTTAACACGAACAGAAACAAAACGAAAATGTTCATTCCCATACCGGGAGTCGAACCCGGGCCGCCTGGGTGAAAACCAGGAATCCTAACCGCTAGACCATATGGGAGCTTCAACAACCGTTAAACGTGTCATCTTTTGTACATGCCCGACGTGTTTGACCTCGCCTCATATGTAATTTGTTTTGTTTCATTATAAAGAGCATGTTTCAGCCAAATCATTCGAAAAGAGAGTAAAACGATCTGTCTGACATAAGAAAGAGAACCGAGTGGTAGCGTTAACTAGTTAACCTAGATAGCCAGCTTGCGTCCATCGTCTACTGTGCTCCGCTTTAGAAACTTCCTCTTCGATTGAGTTAACGTTAACTTTAATTCTTCTAATTCATTTTTTACATGACATATAGGTACATGTTGTTTTTAAACATACATATACATAATTAAGGCATTTGTTGATTAGATATACACTAAACCGCACATTCAACTCCGTAAAATATGTTGGCGTCGATATTTTCTAACTAATGGCGAGATATTTTGATGGCTTTGCTAGCTAAATCGCATGGCTAGTGAGCAGATAAGAAAAGCTAAAACAAAAGATCTATCCATGCTCTGTACACTAGTAGATAACATTTTATTTAGTGTCTGAATTTTCTGACTAAATTAATTAGCTTGCCTTGTACAACTGATCCAGTTTGCTAACTTAACTACTACGCTGACCTCAGTTCAGACAAAGACCTATAAGCTACGCCCCCTAGTGTTTACTTAGCGCCTGACTCGTGGAGAAATAAATAAATAGTAAATATGAAACCTTTACCTATTTCAGTTCTTTTAACCTTTTCCCCAAACAGCAGTGGCAAGTAAAAAGCTGTAGGCTCCATATTCCCTGCTAGAAAAACCTGCATACATACATGTGTGTATATATATATATATATATATATATATATGGCCAGACTTGATTGGAATATTTATATTCATAGATATGCTGTCAACATGTAAACACTTGTTTCACACATGAAGAAAAATAAAACACTTCAAATAATTCAAACAGACGAAAATGAATTACAGAAAAGCGCAAAAAGTAGCCTCAAGCCCGTACCGGCAGATGGCAGTATGGTAACCAGAGTTGAGATAGCGCCATGGTGCAACACCAACGAGTAACTTGAATGTTTTACTGAAGAAAAAGCGAATTTGTCCGTCCGCCTTGGTCGCTACCAAGCTGGCTATCTGTGGAGATTAAGATGGTTAATGGTTCTTTATAGTTGCCTACTTCTGTGGATGCTCGTGTTTCGTGTAGGTGAAAATGTTCATGCCGTGCAAATTTCTGTAAATTGCTCACTTTGTATTACACAGACGAGCTAGCTAGTTAGTTAGCTAGCTAACCTAACTAACGTTGTTAGCTCGGTACAAACGCAGTCGCTGTTGAGGGAGCTGAGTAACCGTTAGTTTATATTACATGGTTGTAATAACTGCCGGCGGGGTTGTGTCGTTTGATTTTGAATTTGTTTGCTATTTACTAGCTTTCTAACTTAAAGGCTAAAGCTATAAGCAATAAATGCGCTAACGGCTCTCTTTCTCTTTTCAGGAGGTGGAAATCATCACCTGATATCACGTACAGAAACATAACAAGATCAAGATGACCTCTAAAGCGAAAGGTAACTAATGCGAGGTAGCTAGATGCATAATAGTTGGGTGACCATATTTTAGTTTTCAAAAAAGGGGACCCATGTGGGCAGGAGGGCGGCACGGGGTAGACAGCAGAAAGCAAATGTCAACGTGAAAGCAACGCCAAATCCCAGAGTGTTTTTAGAAAGTATGGAAGCTGTTTCGAAGGCACACTGTGGCCCTTCTCTCTAACTGTATATTAGTATACTGTAGAGTGTTTCTGTTTAATCCATCCTCTCTGTCTCCCAGTTGATAGATACATGTAGTGATGTTTTTAATTAAGTCTGTGTATGCATGTTTTCCACTTTTGTTTCTTTTTGTAGTCGGAAAAGTTGGTTCCAAAAGTAAGGAGGATGCTCCTCATGAGCTGGAGAGTCAATTCATTCTGCGGCTTCCTCAGGTGAGCATTGTTTTCCCCAGAATAAATACATGCAGCACATATTTTATTGGATTTCACGTGAGGGTAATATTGTACTGTGCCGTCTTGATTTATGTCCACTAAAATTCAAATTCCCTTTTGCTTGTTCATAATTCACATTCACATTAATTATAAACATCTTGAATCTTTCTTTGCAGTCGTAATTCTAATTGATTTATGGCCTTGAAGTAGACTTGAGCACTATAAAGTCATCTATAAAGTAGATATCTAATGGCACCCACATGATAGGAGCGTTGTAGACCATTCACGCTGGTCTCTTATAAGCACCATAGACAGTTGTATTTACTTTTATTTAAGAGCAGAACAATGACAATTATGGAAACACAATAAAAAAAAAAACAATTGTCTTCGGTAAAATGTTTAGATTTCGCAAATATTTCAAACTGATATTTGATGGCATATTTATTGATGACACTGAGTTAAAGTCTTTACAGACTTGTGATTATTTGTGTCTTAGTAAATTAATTTTAATACATATATAAATTATATCTTGTGCATTATTTGCGGTTTTATAGATGGTGAAAAAAAGCCTTTTGACAGCTGTCAAATGGATTCTTTTGTCTTTGGCACAGTCATATGTGGGACTAGCATCTCCAAAGCTGTTCTAATGTCAGAGTTCTGTGTAAAAGAGCTAATAAGCTTGATGAATCAGGAGGTACAACTTTTTGTGCATTTTTCCCTTTTCTAAATAAGAAATATCTAAGTATGATATTCTGCCTGTTTATTTGTTTCCTTCACAGCACGAACAAAGCAGCAAAGTAAAATAAAATTGCATCATGTCAGTTCTATAGTTTTGATGCAAAAAAAAACAAACAAACAACTTATGTATATTCTCCGTTTTCATGTTGTTTATTTGTGTTTTAGGTGGTGTGTAATGGCCTTTACTGTGTTCAAATGTTCTGCATTTGAAACCATATGTTGAGATGCTAAGCCAGGAGAATCGAATGCCAAATTCTACTTTTGTAACATTATTATTATTATTATTATTATTATTATAATTATTATTATTATTTATTTATTTATTTATTTATTTTCATATATATATACTTTTCAGGCACTTACCTTGAGTTTAACATGCGTTAAACTAAAGTAAATGTTAATTTGTAAACTAAAAATTTTCCCTAGCCCTTGCCTAATCCCAATCCTAACCTCAATCCAAAACCTAAATCCTAAATCATGTCCTAATCCTAATCTCAGTCTAAAGCCTAACTCTAACATTGACATTAATCTAAAACCAAAACCTAATTCTCACCTTGGTGCTAAACTGAAACGGGATCCTAATTATAACTTTAACCTTATTGCTGTTGAAAAATCAATTGAGCTTCACCAGCGAGTATGTGACGTGAATGTTATCAGATAATATCTAGCCAATCTATTGTGGGCTATCCAATTAAAAGTGGCACCCCACATTTTATAAATGTTTATGTATCGACATATATGTACATGGCAAATATCAAATATTGGCCTGCATTTCCCATAATGGTGAATCTCTAATGACAATGCTTGTTACACATTTTGCCGCATACTTGAGTTTAAGCTGTCGAAGGTAATTGACCGCAAGTTAGATTATGATTTTTGAACTCAAAAACGTTTTTTTTTGAGTTCAAGTGTAAACTCGCACTCAAGTCTGTTGTGCTTTCAGTAATGTTTTTTTCCCCATACTCAGTCATGTTAAATAGAAGAACTGAAAAAAGTCATTCTAAAATAATAAACCATGGAGAAATGTTAAGAAATAAAAGGTGACATTAGCACTTTTATGTTTGTACACTCATGGATACTCATGTTCATCTTTTGGTCTTTAATTAAACCCATTTGAGTATACAGATAACAACTTTGACTTGCCTCAAGAATCTAAATGCCTAAATGATAGTCCTGTTAAGACCCACAAGGTTTATAGGTATTTGTTCACTGACAATCTGAGGCACCTGGATAATAAGTAAGGTAATTACTCAGGGTCTGACACTGCAGCCTTCAACTATACTGAGTTCCAGTGTCCTGCTGTTTATCTCTTTTGAACTGAATATCTACTTTACAACATGACGGGAGCTATTACTAACACTGACTAAATGCTTCTCCCTTTAGGAGTATGCCTCCACAGTGAGACAGATTGCTCAATCTGGCAGCATGAATCTTAAAGACAGACTCACTATAGAGTTGCATGGTGAGTGCACAAAATCAAAAATGATTCAGAGGAAGACTGATATGGGAGAAGTGTAGCAATGAACATAGGACTCTGATCTCGTTGACGTGTCTTGATTATTTTTAGTTTTTATTTATGAATTTAACTACCATTACCACAGTAATGGTAATAATTGCTATTGCATTGAACGTAAGCAACAAACTGAAAATTCTTATTCATATCATGTCTTCATGTTTACATATTTTAATTTTTAGATTTCTTTTTTGTAAGTTAAGTGTTGAGTTTTATCCACAGCTTTCCTTGATTTGATGTGTTATTTACAGATTACTGTTTCAATAATCATTCCTGCTGTTTTCTTTGTGATGGTAACACTAACCCTATTTGTTTCCTAATGTGTAGCCGATGGCCGCCACGGGATTGTAAGAGTGGATCGTGTCCCTTTAGCTTGTAAATTAGTGGATTTGCCCTGCATCCTGGAGTCTTTAAAAACAGTTGACAAGAAGACCTTTTATAAGACTGCTGACGTCTGTCAGGTAACATCAGCTAGTCTTAAGGGAAGAGCTTGTGCAGTGGTGCAGGCAATGTCTTGACATAGATAAGCTGAAAGCATTAATCTTACCCTTCCGTGCCTTGCAGTATTGTGTAACTAATGATATAAATAAGGAAGAGCAAGCGCAAAAAAAGATTAGTTATTTATGGCAGAGTATGTCCAGCAGGCTTAATTAGTCGAAACACTTTTTTGTATTCCCTGTGGGTAGATGTTAGTCTGCACTCTTGATGGAGACCTCTACCCCCCTCTAGAGGAGCCCACCGGCACTACAGACTCCAAAAGCAAGAAAAAGGACAAGGACAAAGACAAGAAGTTCATCTGGAACCACGGCAGTAAGTCTTTCCTTTCTTTCCCTGTACTGGAATGTGCTGATTAAGGTTATGTAGTCGCTCCAGACAGTGCTAACGCATCAGAAGCCATGAGGCTGAAGCGTCATCTGTCAGTGATGGATTGAATTCATTTAATATCCAATTATGCGTCTCTCTCCAGTTACCTGCCCTCTAAAGAACACGAGAAAGAGGCGATTCAGAAAGACTGCGAAGAAGAAGGTAACCCCGTTTCATTTCCCCTTGGGCGTTTCTCCCATTTTATCTCTTTATCCCCTCTTTCTCTTACTTTTGTTCTGATGATTCTGCAGTCTTTCCTCTGTCCCAAACAACAAACTTACATTTCTTGAGTGGAAAAGTAAGAAAGAAAAATGGATTGATGCTAAAACTGCAATTTACATTTAAATAAAGTCTTCTGTCTTCATTTGCCCCTGAGCAGTGCACATAAGCAATTTTACAAGGTGCTTTGACGGAAGTGACAGTGAGCAAGTTAGAGTGAAGTTCCTACTCTGCCTCCTGAATAAATCACCTTTAAGGTGAAGCTAGCTATTGATTTGGCTCCCTCTTTTAATCACTAATGTGCTTTCTGGCATGCAGCCAGCCGTTGCTTTTAGTGGTTTACTCTGTGGGGGGTGTGGGTGGCTGTTTACAGAAAGTATTCCTTGCAGCTGAACTCTAATCTGCTTTATCTTGCAGTACATTGAGTCTCCTGATGTAGAGAAAGAGGTAAAGAGGCTCCTGAGCACAGACTCTGAGGCCGTCAGCGTCCGTATCCTTTCAAGTGCCCCCCTTTGTCCCTTTGTGTGTGTTTTTCACTTCCACGTGTTCACAGCTGTCATGACTAGACCGAATCAGTTGTGGCTTTGTTTGTACGTCCCCATCGTCCTTATCACCTTTGTTGCATTGCAGTGGATGCAATTGAATGTAGTGTGGTGCACAGTCCTGCCACCAGGTGTCAGAGTTGCTCTGTAAACTTTAGGTACACAATGACCGTAGGGCTGTGCTGTGAACCAGCGTGAATACATGCTGATGTTGGACTTACCTGCATTGTGCAGGTAGGTGCATTATGAAGAATAGTTTCTGGATTGCTTATATGTTTACCTTGACTTGGCTATCAGGTTGGGAGGTGATTGCTGAGGATGAGACCAAGGAAGCAGATAATAATCTGTCGCTCTCCAATCTGGACTCCTCACCTGGAGTCTCTGGCCACAAAAGCCATGGCTCATCAGGTAATAGAAACTTCCAAAATGACATAACTGTACATTAGTTTTTTTTTTTATCCACAATACTGCGCAAATTAGGCATTTTGCCACCTAACTATGTCCAGTCTGGGAGCAGCAAAGCCTACAGATCATCGCTGACCGGGGCAGTGAGGGTGTTAAGTGCCTTGCCAATGGGCAGAGTCTTTTTTTTTTTTTTAGATTAAAACAACCTGATTGCAATAATTTTTGTCGACGACAACTGTCTATAAAATAATTTGTCTTTTAATTAGGGCTGAAAGAAGACTTATCTGGATGAGTCAGACCAATAAGAAGCAACCAAACACCTATGTGCTGTGAAATCACAACCACAGTCAACTGGCAGCCTGGTGCACTAGATTCAGCATTCAAGCTTTAAGCCATTCTCTATAGATTAAGGTCAAGGCCGTTTTCAATCTATATAAAATAATCACAGTTCGCTGTACCAATATTCGTTAGAAAATCACATTTAGATATTTTGCAGCCCTGCTTTTAATATATAATGGCACACTTTCATCCCACATTGTCCCCAGGTTGGCTGCTTTGGATGTGGATGCGGCCTTAATCCCAATCTTGAGGATTCCCAAAAGTTTAAGAAGCCCTATTCTTGTGCTACATTTATTCACAGTGAGGTCATACACACAATCTTCTTTGTCTTTCTCATCCAGCCCCGCGTGATGAACTCCGGGAGATTTTTAACGATATCAGCAGCAGCAGCGAAGACGAGGAAGATGAAGGTGACCGGCACGAGGATGAAGACCTAAACATTGTGGACACGGAAGACGACATGGTCGGTCAGCTCAATGAGAAGCTCAATGAGTCTGATGGAGGAAGAGACGAGAACGACAGAAACAACCAAATCGGTAGGATGACTGCTCATACGTAGAACATCAGTCGTGAGACTAGAACCAGGTTAAAAGGGAACAGTTTGGCAAACAGTTTGGGAAAAATTCAGGCTGCAAATTTGCTGCCATAGCGCTATATATATATATATATATATATATATATATATATACACACATATATATAATGTATGTGTATGTGTGTGTGTGTGTGTATGTGTATATATATATATATAACATTTTTATAGATTGTTTTCTTCTCATG
>JAILXH010166145.1:22171-32790 GCA_023558415.1 Piaractus mesopotamicus
AAAGACTGAGAATGAACAGCTAATGCAGAGTAACAATGGGAATGATTACCAAATTCACACTGCAGCACTACTGTAAATGGAGCTTTATTCGTGCAGGCCTGCCAGGGTTGCAGCCAAAGGGTTAGCATCACACCACAGGTCATCTGTCCATCTCCAATGTGTTCGCACTTTTGGACAGACATCAATCCTGAGCCCTGCCTGTGTTCAGTGAGTCTGTTCTCCCTGGGGACCACCAGAAACTAGGACACGTGAAAAATTAAAGCTCTTCTCATATCAACATATGTTTCTCCCAGGCAACAGAAATCCACTCCAAAAATGAAGGACACAAAATGCTTTAAAGCCTGGGTGAGCTGGAGGTTTTTTCCTTTTTTTTTCTCTTTTTTTCTACTCCCTTCATTGGCGCGTATTTTGCCTGCTGTAATTACTTGGACTGGCCTTTCCTAGTGACCCACGTCATTTAATACGCTTGTTCAGTTTATAATTAGCTGCTTAATTCAAGACAAAAGACACTTCAGTCACTCTTTGTGTTGCACTGGTCAAGGGATAATTGCATAGCCAGCAAATGTTATTATTTATTTTTTATTTAATTTTTTTTACAAAGTTTGATGGGGAAAAAGTGAAAGTTTACGTTGCAAGATTTTCTCATAAACGTGGCCTTGTCGGGCAAGTTTTCAAAGAAAGGCACCTTTGGTGTTCTAACCCACTGACCTCGGATCATTAAAGCCTCACATCCATCTCAGAACACCATTCAAGGTCATGCACCGGGTGTTTTTAGTACACCTGTCAATCAGAGAGGGGAGGTGGGTTAAAGGTAGGATGGCAGCTAGGCTTGTTCACTTTTTCTATTGTCTGAAGTGAACACTAACAAGCTACACCAACACACTTCCGATCTGACCTCTTTCGGAGTGCAAGACGGGCTTATTTCAACATCAGTGATTAACCGTGCGACACCAACGCTCACAGCTGACGCTTTCATCTGAGGTGAGTCAGCGTGATCTATGTGCAAGCAGGGTCATTATCAGAATCAACCCGCTGAGATGGTGAATAATGCAGACTTACCAGTTAAATGTTCTCCATACCTAGAAAATAATGAACGCAGCCACTTTAGAGAGAAGATGTGGGAAGAGGGAAGATATTAATGTACTTAACGTGCGTCGCTCAGGATTTTAAGGTTTAACCTAAGCAGCGAGAACCAGGTAGTGGTGTAACTTAGAGGAGCATGGACCGGCAAATGGGTGAAGTCCCATGAAACATGACCTAAATTTCCTGGCTCTGTGGTGTTCTCTTGATATGCTAATTTGCGTGAGTTATTGTTTTGGGGTGGTGCGCAGACTGAGGAATGTCTGCTGATGCAAGGTGCAAAACGTCCCTGAGGAGTTTCCTGGAAAACAATAAAAGAGAAAGATGGGCCATTAATGCTGTTTGAGAGATAGGCTGGGAGAAGAGCCAGAGCTTTTTTAAATGGATGTTTAGGGGAAAACAACATCACCATCTCTCTCTCTTTCTCTCTCTCTTTCTGACCTATGGGATGAGAGTGGGGAAAATGTGACATGCAAAAAAAAAAAATCCTCACTCAGGAATTTTTCTCCGCCTGCTAGCTGAGTTGTAGATGACAGGTTGTTTGCTAAATGTTTATTGCATGAGCTGTCAAGCTGAGGGAAAAGTGGCTACGGCAGTGGAGTGACAGTGGGTGTGCGTGCACAGGGCTATGTTATCTGTATTGGCTTGTCATTTTGACATTGTGAAGAAGCATTCGCCATTGTCCTATTAGCTCATTACAGTAGACTTAATATAAACAATTAAAAAAGTACTTCCCAGTTTGTTTTCTTATCAAACATTCGTTTACCTGTTAAATAATCTTTGAACATTCCATTTAACTTTGCACAAGTTTTTGACTCAGACTGAACCTGAGGCTGTGATTTAATGCCACAGTTCCATGTGTTTGACAAACTACACCTATTTTTTTTTTCTTTGACTTGTTTTTCAAACTGCACTCTGCATAAAAAAAATCTATGCCATGGACTCCGCCTTGGTTTAAAAATGGAGGAGGGAGGGGTTGGAACAATTATATTTGTAAATGAGATGTGTGACTGTAAAGAACCTTTTAAAGTTTAAAGAACCTCCAAAGAATGTAAAGGTTCTAATTTAAGGACACATGTCACAGATATCTGGACGTATCATGGAATTTTCCTTATCGTTTTTAAAATAAAGAGGTTGACATAATATGTAAACACCGTTCAAGTTCTAAAACATAACGTTCACTCCCAAGTTTATACAGTACAAATGTAAAAAACACAGCTGCAAAAACACAGTCTGTTTTGGGTTCTCAGTTTTTGTGATGTCACAGAAAACAACTAAATTACATGCAGTTTAATGCTGCCCATTCACACTAAGGCTGTACACATAGCAGTCTTAAAAGGTACAGTAATTTAATTCTACAGAATAAAGAGGTTGAAAATGGTCGTATAAAAATTTCTGGTACATAAAATCACAAACATAAGTGGCCCTCAAAAGACAAAATAAAACAAAAGAAAATTTTTGGGATATTTTAAACATGTTTAAAGAGTTTTATATAGTATGTAAACATTGTTAAAGTTTCAAAACATGCCATTCATTCTCCAATACATACAGTCTAACAAAACTTAAGCTGCAAAGACAACTCGTTTTGAAGTTATTGTTTTTGTGAATACATCTATTCAACCTACAGTAATTAAGCCCATGTTACCTCATGTTAAAGTTATAATGAGTGTTTCTGCCCCAACCATTTTTTAAACAAAGGCAGCCAGAACAGAGCTTTATATATCGCTGCTGTCTTGTATCTCCATTTTTGTTGTTTTTCAGTTTTTGACATAATTTCAACGTACCCATTACCCTTCATATTGTAAATTTCATGGACCAAAAGAAACGGCCCAAAATAATTTGGAAAAAGTCTGATACCATCGACTTATATTAAAAGTAAAGTATGTTTTTTCCTTTCCCTGTAAAGTTACCATTTTGGAGATACAATACATACATATAATGAGTCCAACGTCAAGAGCTTGACAAAACCAGAATATGTTTTCCATCTTTTTGACAGAGGTATTTTATTTTCCCTTAACCACAGCTTCTAGACCTCAAAAGTTCTGCTCTAAAACAACTCAAGCTGGGAATTTTTTCCCTTTCAGGTTGAACTGATGGCAGCAATGGTGCTGGCAGTGGGTTGACTTGGACACAGAGGCTTGGTCCCTCAGTGGAAACATGGCCATCTATCTCTGCCTGGACCCTGTAGCTCTACTCCACAGAGGCCATTCCCGCCATGGCGTCTTAGCCTTGGAGCGCGCTCTGCCTTCTCTGTATGTACAGACACTGGCTAACTAACCATATCCTGTCTGACAGTCATGCTCTCTTCCTCCGCTCCGCTTTTCTCCTTCTCTTCACACTCCGTTTGGCCCTCGTTCCCCTGTGAAAGCTGGCCTGAGTGAAGGCCAGAAGCCAGAGCTTTGCAGCCTCCACTGGATTCACACACATTAGTAATGATAATACTTAATTAGCCCCAAGCAGATTTGTTTGAAAGAGCAAACAATGCAGGCTTTGTTGCCCACAAACCTCTGTCAGTTAGTTCCGACCTCACAGTCTGACTGGCTGAAAAGTGTTCTGCTCGTGTTGTTATCAGTGACAGGATGTGTTGTGCGTGCCTCTGTCTTACCTCTTTGCATTTCAAACCCTTCTAGATGCTCTGTAAAGCATTTTGTAAACTTGTTTTTTTAACAAAATGCTATAAATAAAATGAATTAATATTTTTCATGAATTTTTATCATTATTATTATCATATCTTTTTCTAAAGCAGAAGCCTAAGCCATTTCTGTGAGCACCGAGTTATTATCCAGAGTATATCAGGTCATGTTTTTTGGCAGATATTGATGTAGTTCACCCCTAAACTATACACTGATACAAATTTACAAGTGTTACTAACTGCATTATCTTGTATGCTAGTGGCATTTATTTCCATTTAATTATAAGAATGTAACATTGCTACGTTTTCACGACAGCATGCCACATTGTTACTTTGCACAGCAACATGCCACTTTTGGAACTATTGTTTTTAGCTGGAAGATATTTCCCATATTAAAAATGCATATTTGAAACACTTTGTTTTACTTTTTATGTGATATGTAAAACTGATGTAGAATTCAAAAGCAATAACACCCACTCCCATCTGTGGCTGGGGGTCCAAGAAAGCATCATCAGTCTCGCTCTCTCTGGATTGGTAGGATGGTCCTATTGCTCAGTGTGATACTAGGTAGCACAAGCATCTTTTGGCAGATGTAACAGAATTGGCAGTTAGCATTCTCCTCCAAGCGTGTTGAGCTGTCCAATGATGTCGCTTTAGCAGCAGCTTGGAAGGAGGTGGTGGCCCTTCACTTGTCTCTGAGGAGGCACACGCTAGCCTTCACCCTTCCAGTTAAGTAGCATTGTATGACAAGGGAGACCCAGCTAGTGGGTGGAATTGGCAAAGAATAAATTGGGGAGAAAATTGGGCAAAAATCCAGATAGTTTTGATGGCACCATCTGATTAGTTAAGAAGCATTTTACTAATGCTGTCATTTTTCACTGTGTAATGTAGGGACTAAAGCAAATGCGAAGAGGCTTTATTTGGGCCATTCCAACACTCAGAGTCCCTCAGGCAGGGGTCAAAATACAAGCAGATATTGAAGAGAGCGAGGGACGGATCACTTGGCTCTCCTTAGCACTGGGCGGAGTCTTGAGGGCAGGCAACGACAGGCCAGTGCTCTTTGTAGTACTGGGCTGGGCCTTGTGTCTCACTGGTGTGCCCCGAAGCCCTATGCAGCGCTGTGGAAACCTCCTCTGCTGTCAGGGACTCTGCATAAACTGTTTTCCCATTGGCCCACTCGGTAACACAGGGACTGCAGCAATGTATAGCCCCCAAAAAATTCATTGAGGTGCCTCCTCCTCTCTCAGCACCGGGCCAAAGGCAGACTGGAAGAGACTCCAGAGTTTCTCCAGTGAGTGAGCCACCTCGCTATGTGAAACCTACATGTGAGCCGCCCAGTCTAAGGCAGGTCCTCATAGTAACAGAACCACAAAGGCCACTTTAGTGTCCTCAGACAGGAACGACTCATTGAAGTGGGCCCAATAGTGGATTCACTCACCCATGAAGTCCCTCCACAGTTCTGGCTCCCCATAGTAAAAGCTGGGGTAAGCTGGTGGCATGAAGAGAGTCTTGATGGTACTTGGGGGGTTTAAGCCACTCACTGCAGCCTTGATCGGCAAAGTCCTCTGTAATATAGGGGCTGAAGCAGGTTGCATGCACCCTATTATTTGGGACATTCCAATACTCAGAGTCCATACAATAGGCAGGGGTCAAAACACAAGGCAATAGCAAAGGAAGATCCATGTTCACAAAACCAGGAGGAAAAAACGAGGGTCAAAACGGAAAACAGTACAAAAGGAACAGGCTCAGAAACCAGGTTAACAACACAGAGACTTTGCAAACACTTCACCAAACAAAGGGGTTCATAAAAGAGAGATAATGAGTCAAGGATTACTTGCAGGTGTGCAAGTGGGCGGAGCCAGGAAGAGTCCAAGTAGATTCTTGCCAGAGGAAGGAGACACGGCAAACTGTATCATTCCACTGAGCAGCGGTTGCTAAGTATTGACTTGCTTTAAGATGAAGCTGTTACTAATTTTCTACTTTATAACATACAAAAACAAAAAATGAATACATCAAACTTCTAGAAGATAATACTTCTGAGTAATACTTCTGAGTGTGTGACAGCGGGGCTATCAAATTTCAAATGCGCTCGTCCCCCGGGCCCGGATGACCCCCCCGCTGATGGTGATCTAGCATCGTCAGCCTGAGCACTTTTAAATTAGCAGAGAGGTAACAGAGAAGAGGGATGAGCAGCTTAAGAGACTGAGGAGCTGAAAAGCTTGTGTTGGAAGAAAAGGACTGAAAAGTCCAGCTTTGACGCCACTGAAAAGTGTCCAGCTTTGGTTGTGTTTTGGTTGTTGGGAGTGAAAAAGTTCATATGTCTACTAGACCTGTCAATCCTGCCTCCAGCGTTCTTCCTGTACCCAGGGTAGCACATAATGTGCTACAATAGAATAACTAAACAAACTGGAATTAGCCAGAAAATGAACAGAATATAATTTGGATTCTTAACACAAGATGCTTTCCAGACTGGCTGTGAAATACTGAAAAGCTTGATTTTGGAACAGTTATGGCTTTATCTGTAATGATAAAGGTTAATGCATATTTGATACACTGCTTAGTGCTTCTTTGCTATATTTTTTTCTTTTTTCATCATTTTGCAAAAGATACAGAAACAGAATACCTGAGGCTGTTTTACTGTGAATGTCATCATGGCTAATGATCTGCGGCCATGATGCTATTCACGATAAGCCACTACCTCTTATGTTCTATTGCTGAATTAGCATTTTAATTCATCAAACAATGCTAACCTCTCAAGATGTAATGAAGCAAGTCACGTTAAGCATCTAGCCTCGCTGGTACTTCTGCATAACAACATAACTAATGTGATGAACCTGAACTTTGAGAAAGCAGTAAACACATTTTTCCATTCTTTTATGTTGAGCTACAAGAGCCCGGGCTAACCCGACCGGCGAGTGGAGAGCAGATCTTCTCTAACAGAGCAGAAGACTGGGGCTGGGCTGCACACGTCCCTTCACTGATGAGGACATGGTGATTTACGGCCTCTCTGCTACCACAACACTTTATCTCATTAGTCAGAGGCATAGCTAAATGCCAGCCATCTGACAGGCCGGATAATACTATGCTAGCCCATTCACTTGCTGTCTTGTGGGCCTGAGACAAGGAAATGTTTGCTCAAACAACCGCAAGTACTTCCAGCTTCTAACTAGGATGATATGTAGAGAGCGGAAAGCATAATGATCATGTGATTATTCCGTATGAGTGGATATTGGGAGCGGCCTGTGTTCTGGTGCCTGTAAACAAGCATCAGGGCTGTGGCCTCAGGCAAACCAAGACGCCTCGTTCGACGTGGATGTCAAGAGAGCGAGCCTAGCCTCCACACCACTCTTTCTGCCTTGTTAGTCTTATTAGATCTTGTGTGGCGTGTCTGCTAGGTGCTAAGCTATCATTATAATGGCAAATGTTTAGCGTGCATAAAAGATATAAGCGGAGAGTTGCCTTGAAAAGCAGTCAGACTTAGCGCTGTCTTTAAAAGCGATGACACACAACATTAGTGACACGCGAGAGACAGCTATTGTTTAAAGTGCCAGTCTGGAGGCAAGGTAAGCAGGAAACAAACGGAATGACGGAACCTATAAAAACTTTACTGTGTGCCAGGTTGACACCGCAGCGCCGATGATTTGGTGGAATTAAAAACAAGGCCCTGTGGCTGTCAGCCCATTGGAGACACAGCACTGTTTCAATAAGAGTTTTTGGGACTCTGGCTGAAAGTTTAGATTTCCCTAAAGTGCATGCTGGCAGTAGTAGGCAGGGAGCTGACTGCGGGGGGTGGGGGTATGGGGGGGTGTTAGACTCAGACTCAGAGGATCAGATGCTAGCTGCCTGCGACAACACATTCACAATCCACTCCGACCCCCCACTGCAACAGTGCATCCTGGGAGGGCAGCTTCAGTCTGCTGCTGTCAGCTCTGCGCAGGCCTGACAGAACGAGGGGGGCATCCATCACCCACTGACACACACACACACACACACTTCTGCTACTCACATACACACACAGACATGTCTGTCCCTGAATACTGTCCCATTCCAGCAATATTCTCAGAGCGTGACAGAGACACACTGCAGTGAAGATGTTGCTCATATCATCAAGCTCGCTCCCTCTCTCGCTGCCTCCCTCCTTCTCCTGGGTGAAATGGTCCAAGAGCAATCGGAAGCGATCATGCAACAACGCACACTCGCTGCCTTGCTCAATTAGGAATCGTTTTGTTTGATCATTCTGAGGGGCCTGTCCATATGCCAGGCCATATGTTAACTTTAATAGTTCACACAACACGTCAACCACCCTGACAGCATGGAGAAAAAGAAAGGAAGACTAAAACTCAACAGGCCTTTATTTAACCCCTTAAACTCTAAGAACCTATACGTCTTAGTTCCTCAGTTGTTACTAGTTAATTTACAGAACGTAGTAAAAATAAAGGTGATGAAAAGGGTCCTGTGGAGCAATTGCATACAAGGTTGGATAAGATTTAGAGATGGTTGGCAAAAATCGGATTTGATTTAATGGAGGTAAGATTGGAAACAAAACAATGAGCTTCCAGTTTAAACTGCTACACTACGGACCGTTCTGGTAGCGAATCAAAACCAGACAGGTTAGAAATAGCCACCATGCTAACGCTGTCTGAAAAAAAAATTAAGCGATCAATAATAAGTATAATCTTTCACAGAGACAAAACAGGGGACACAGGAAGGGGAATTACGCTGGGGGTGCTGAATTTTTTTTAGCAGCCTGTAGGTGATGCGCAGTGTGTAGGTGATGGGCACCATGATGTTATTCTAAACACTGTGACTAATACATATGACTCACAGAGCATCTGCTGATGCACACCTGGCTGTCGTCTCTCTTTCTTGCCGGAAGACCTTACGCTTATGAGCTAAGCGTCGACCAATCAGATTGGTGAGGCACGGAAACTGCTTGTTTGTCGGCCACAGTCAAGCTACACACGCACACTGTAGGAGATTATTACAATAAACAAAACACAAGCTTTACCCTTCAAAAAGCACACATGGGTGTTTGTTATGCTCAAAATATTTAAAAGCTTTGCTCTTTTGTTACTTTTAGCAGTTGCAGTTAAATAATTTTAAAATCTAGGGGTGCTGCAACCCCCTCAGCATCCAATACTAAAAGAAGATAAAACAGGCTTTGTACACCCGAAATAGTTATTAGAAATAAAAATAACTAACATAGTTGAACATTTTATTAGAAATAAACTTAAATAAAAGTAAAATGGCTTGTCAGAAATAAAATCTTGAGTTAAAACAATCATAGATGATTTGTATGTGCACACAAATTGGTCACTGCCCTCCACTGTGCTGGTGCTTTCTGCCTTTTTATCTCCTGATTGGTCAGTGTTGAAACACAGGATTATGGCAAACATAAGGGAGTGATGGACACATTTACACCGCGTACAAAAAAACTGCAAAATGGAGCATTTTATGCAATCATTAGATTCAGACATAACTGGGTGCCTTAATGCCGCAGAATACTGTCTGAGTAGCGGCAGCGTTTGTTAACTTTTAGACACAGACAATGAGTCTTCTAATTACATTGAATGGGACTTTGGAGAACATTCTGGAAAGCTTATTAAAGCCCACAATTTTTTCACAAAAAAATTTGGCAGCTTCCATAAAAAGCGCCACATTAGTGCACACCATTTGATGATGTGTATTAGAGACAGTAATAATAAGTGTTAATACATGCTAATAAGTGTTTTTCAAGCTTAAATATATGAATTTAAAGTTCATCGTTAACGTAGTATATGATTTGTTTTTTGCAAGTTGTTAATTTATACATATAAATATGTGTATATGGGTTTACATGTATATGTGTGTATGTATATATATGTATGTATATGTATATACGTATATACACACGTATGTATATATACACACACGTGCACAAGTCTACCTTGTCACACATAACAGACAATTAAAACAGTTTTTATAATTGGTTTTTACAATAATCACAGAAAAGTCATGAAACGAATGAAAGCCTGATAAAGCCTGACGGGCGATGTGGCATCCAATCGAGCCTGATATTCCACCCTCGGTCACAAGTTCAGTGTGATGGAGCTTTAATTATCATTGTTATTTTGCACAAAAATAGTTAATGAGAAAATGTGTTATCGGTAAGAACAATTTGGAATTAAAACTATAGAACACAAAAACCTATGATTTCTCGACATGAAAATAACACTGAATTACTTGGTACCACGACCCTATCTGGATTAAGCGGTTTAAGATGATGATTGGTGCAGGTCTCGTGGATTGACTCATTTGTGGGCGGAGCATAGATAAGTCAATTAAAGGTTCTTCCTAAAACCTTCATTTTAAGAGGCACAACCAGCCTCAATATTAATAACTGAATAATAAGCCAAAGATTTTAGGGGTTACTTGTTATGTGTATCAGTATGCAAATATCCCAATGGGCCATTTGGGGCATGAATATCCTGAATGTGCTTAACAAAGAGGATCTGCCTGTGTGTTGTGTTTTGTCCTTTCCCCACAGCTTCTTAATGTCTCCTCGCGCTGTCAGGACAACATCTTTACAGGCAGCTCAGCCTGTCCTGCTCATATTTTCTTATTAAGGAAGGCGTGTGGTGGGATTAGCTGCAGCCCTAACGAGGAGGGAGGTGTTGTTAACATACAGGTAATTATGGGTAGTGGTGGTGCGGGGTGTGTGAAAGCAGGGTGAGATTGATGCCCCTCTATCAGAGATCAGCCTTTAGCTCTGTCCTCCTGAGATACGCAGGCTGGCAGAGCACACATTCATCATCCACTCAGCACGCAGGCGTCAGAGAGAGGAGCACAGGGAGGGTGGCAACTACCGGAGGGACGCGCGCACACAGACACACACACACACACACACACACACACACACACACACACA
>JAILXH010166157.1:27264-37729 GCA_023558415.1 Piaractus mesopotamicus
GGAAAATTAGGAAATCAAGTAAATTAGTCATTTGCCTTTGAAAAATATGCTCTGAATCAATTCAAATGATAGTTTCATTATCAAGTGAAATTATTTAGCTAAATCAGCTAAACCTCATGCTGTACCAGTGTTTTTCTCTGTCACAGAAGACCAACAGGCCAGGCTACGGCCGTAAAACAACAGTTTTTCTGGTTGCCGTAGTGTCCCTGCATGCTTAAAATTCCTCCTGAGGTACTTTGGCAACTTTAGTTTTAGGGAGGCCAGTGACCCAGTCTCCCCCCCTAATAGTTGGTACCTATGTACCTAATACCAAATGTTGAACTGTGGATGCTCTGAAATTCCAGCACATTTCTGTAGTGACCCATAGTACATAACAGTTTTCAAGATTAAGCCACCAGTGTCAGTCAAGCTAAAGCATTGCAAAACAATCACAATACTGTATTTTGTCCACACACATGGACACGCGTCTTACATGTATAGTGTGTGCTCATTAAATATTTATATATAAACCCAGGGAGAGACTGCAGTGAATTGCAGTAATAAATGCAGAGCAGAACACCAGAATTTTATTTAAGGCAAGAACACTTTTAATGAACACACACTCAATAAAACATTCACTTTGGTTTTCTTTCATATGGGCATGTGCGCACAAACACAGAGAACGGGCCCCTTAGGCAGTCACAGATTTAGAAAGGCATTTTATTTTTAATGGTCAATCTCTCCAGACTGAAAAAAATAATGTTAAAAGTTTCCTAGAAACTGAGATCTCTCTTGACTGCACTCATGAATAAAAAAGTCCAGAGAATGAAGGAGTTCTGTGGAATTGGTTTAGGAAAACCATTGTCACAGTAGGGTAAGACATCTGATGCTGCAAATACTGCTGTTGAGAACATCTTATTATTAGCTTTATTCTGCCATTATCCTTGTTTCCCCCCGTCACGGCTACACATAGGTCCTGTCAAGGACAGTTAAACTGGGTTTAATACATAATGGATGGTATTTAGTCAAGTTCTGTTTGCCAGAGTCAAGCTTTTACGCACGTAGAATTTTACACCTGACTGCACTGTGTCATTACAACAGCAGGATACAAGGTCTTGTTTAACCTTAGGCAAGACTATAGACTTTCTTTGTTTGTATGATGAAATCTACGTTTTAAGGTGTGTAATGTTCTGAAGATCTTTTGGATCAGCATTTTTATTTGACCTTTCTGAAATAGAAGATAACACTTCACATATATGGTAAATAATTTCACCTATTTAAGTCATCGAATCACCAAATGATGATTCTTTTTTGTTGTTCCAGGCCTACTCATGCCTTCAGAAAGAAATGGGGCCAGAAACAGATCCTGTGGTCATTGTTCGCTTCATTGGTTCCTCTGACCTTTCTACAGACCTCCGTAACTTTCTCCAAAGTATCTGTGAGCAGATTGCCATCAACTACCGCTGCTTGATCCATTTTCTACCACACAAGATCCAGGAAATGAGAGAATTGCTGGTTAACCTACTGGGAGAGTCATCCTTTCACCGTCCCCTAGTCATCATCTTGGATGCCTTGGAACAGCTGTCAGATGCAGACGACGCCCGTAAACTTTGGTGGTTGCCTATCCACCTTCCTCGAACAGTTCGCATTGTGGTATCAACCCTGCCCAACAAGCACGGGATACTACAGAAATTGCGTTGCCTGATTCATGATGAGGACTGTTATGTAGAGCTGATGCAAAGGGACCGCAAGGCATGTAGCCAGACACTCAAACAACAACTTCTGAGTGTCAAACGAAAGGTAACCTCAGGTCAACAGATATATGTAAATGAAGCACTGGCTAAATGTACACTGCCCATGTTTGTCAACCTTATTTATCGTGAGGTGGTACACTGGCGGTCACACAAAGATGTAGATGACAAGTCCCTGTGCTCAACGGTACATGAGAGTATAGAGCAGCTCTTCTATTCCATTGAGAGGAAGCTAGGGTCTCGCTTTGTCTTCCGTGCACTGGGCTACATTACAATGGCACGTGCAGGGTTGACAGAAGTGGAACTGGAGGACATACTGTCTTTGGACAATAGCGTACTTGGTGACATCATGGTCAGTTCAAATCTAAAGAGTCCGCTTCGAATCTCCTATGATCTCATTGCTCGACTAAAAGAAGAGCTGGAGGGTTACTTGGTGGAGAGACAGGTTCGTAATGTAACTCTGATGGTTTGGGCGAACCGGCATCTGCATCTTATTGCACAAAAACTGTACCTCAGTAATGAAGAGGATGTGCATCAGATGCACAGCCTTTTGGCTGAGTACTTCCTTGGCGCATGGGCAGGTGGTAGAAAGAAGATCTTCCACTGCGACAACAATCACTTTGCCTCATTAAACATCTCTCAGCATCGGAATCCTCACCACCAACAGAGCCTTCATGGGCATGACAAAACATCTGCTGACAAGCACTCTTATGACCGACAATCTCCTGAACAACCCTGGGTGTTCCAGTGCAACTTGCTCGAGCCAGATATCTTCTTTGTCAATCACAGAAAAATGACAGAATTGCTGTTTCATTTGACAAGGAGTGGGCGGACAGATGACCTCATGTATGGTGTAATCATGAATTTCAGTTGGCTCTATACCATGATAAAAATTGGGCAATTTGACAAGGCCTTAATGGACATTGACATGGCTTACAGCTACACACAAGAGAAGGAGCTCAAGTTTCTTGCTAGCACACTACGCAGTATAAAGGTCAAGGTGACGAAGAACCCTGCGTCACTGTCTGCTGAACTTCAGCAAAGGCTTCTTCCTGTAGTTACATCCCTTCCCAAACTCAGACACCTCTTACTAGAGTGTGACAAGGACGGACCCAAATACTGCTCCATAGTGCCGCTCCACTCTTCCATGGATGTCACCTACAGTCCTGAGAGACTCCCGCTGTGCTCTAGCTACATGCAAATTGTGGAAATTCTACCCACATTGGCCCCCAACATTGTAATCGTAGCTCTTGAGGATGGCTCCATCAGTACATGGGATGTAGAGAGCAGACAGTTGCTGAGACAGATAGACACAGCAAGGTCAGTTGTTCTTGGTGTTAGGCTCACTACAGATGAGAAGTACCTTGTGGTTGCCACCACAAAAAACACACTACTCATTTATGACAACCATAAATCCTGTTTGTTGTCAGAGGTGGATGTTAAAGGCTCAAAGCACTGTGGCATCACAGGAGGAGTTGCATTCATCAATGGGTTTACCTTGTCCAGCCACCATGCCTTAGCTTGGTTGGAGGCCAGCAAGGATGTCAATGTGATTGACTTGCTCTATGGCTGGCCGCTGTATCAGTTCCATTGCTGGTATGAGGTAACTTGTGTTGAATGCTCCCCAGATGGAATGTATGCTTTCTGTGGGCAATACCTAAACACCACTACCATATTCCACCTTGGAAGTGGAGACAAGCTTGCCACAATGACCTCTGAGTTTTCTGGGGGATTTGTTAAGTCCATCCTGGTTCTAGACACAATCCATCAAATGGTGATGATTGACAATGAAGGCAGCCTTTCTGTTTGGAATACCAAAGATATCACAAATCCCAGGCTTATGGAGGACTATGACTGTCGAGGGGATGAAAGTGAGGTGGTAGGGATAGAACTATCAGAGGATCAAAGATCCATCCTCATTTGCAAAGCAAGAAGCATTGAGGTGCTTGATACTAAGCTTTGGAAGATGGTAGAAAAGTTCAGGGCCAAGCGTAGTGAGAAATTTGTGGCTGCTGTGCTCTCAAAAAATGGCCAAAGTATTGTGGCCTCCATGGAAAACACCTCATCCATATTTGTGTGGAGAAGAGACAGTGGACAGTGTATGGCTAGTTTGATAGAGATATCAGGAGCCATTGTGAAGTTGATCAAGTCAGCACATCATAACTTGCTCTTGTCTGTAGCTAGCAGTGGGGTTCTCTCAGTTTGGGACATCGACATCATTACAGCAATGTCAAACATTGACAAAACAGGAAAACGAATCCAAAGTGTTCAGCTATCAGGCAGAGAGGACTTTGTGTACACAATGGATGGGTCTGAAGCCATTCATAAGTGGAACTTCAGCACAGGTTTCATTGAGATGGTGTTTAAGCACGAAGGGCTTGTGGAGAACTGTGTTCTTACCACATCCGGTGACCTCATGGTAACATCCGATGACAAATGTAGCCAGTACATCTGGCACACAACCACAGGAGAGAATATCTTCCGGATAAATGGCCAAAAGATATCCCAACTTCTCATCACCCATAATGACCAATTTGTGGTCTCTCTCTGTGAGCAAAATGCTTCTCGTGTCTGGAGACTTGCTACTGGACACAAAGTGTGCAACATCCTGGTAACTCTCCAGCATGCTCTCATCACCACAGCAAACACTTTCCTAGTTGGCACAACCAAAAACAAGCTGTTGGCCGTTAGCTTGTGGTCAGGCAGTGTATCCAAGAAGTTTATCTGTGATGATGGCATCACAATCATAAACTTTAAGCTAATTCCAGACAGTCCAGACTTTGTAGTCTTCATCACATCAACAGAGACTGTTTTCATATGGAGCGTAGCTGACGAGTCTGTCTGTAGAAGGGTGCAGCTACCAAGCAACTTCTTGAAGAACTTGGAAGACTTCCAAATCTCACCAAATGGGAAGCTGGGAATCGTGTCCAAAGGAGATGAGAACATTAATGTCCTAGATTTGCACAGTGGCAAACTCCGCCTTGTCCATGCTGCTGGCATAATATGGAGGCAGAAGCTGTCACGGGATGGACGGTACTTGGTGTACATCTGTTTCCGTAACTGTGACGAGGATGATGACGCAGGCGTGGTTTCTAGTTTAATTGTCATGCGACTCGCTGATGGGAAGAGTATTGGTACCTGTTCTCTCTACAAGACACCAACCTACTTGTGCCTGTCACAACGAGCACTCAACATTATCGTTGGCTTTGAGGATGGCAGCATCGGCACCTACACAGTTGTGGACCGTGTGGATGCAGCCCTCAAAATCAAGATTGCCACCTCCAACAGCCGCCAGATCGTTAACAATGCCTCACAAAAAGTGCGACCCAAGTGTAGCACCAATGCCTTCAAGACCGTTGCTGATTGCGTGTGGAGGGAGTCCACTGAAGTCTTCTCTAGAGATAGCCCCATCAATGTCTCAGACAGTGGGGAGCCAGAGACGACAACACCCACAAAGAAGAGTGAAGTACTGCAGTGAGAGTGCCCTCTTCAGGATGGTAGAGATTTATGTGAATGGGGCCAGATTTGGATGCAGTTGATTCTTGTTTACAGCAACCTTGTGACTTGTTCAGTTGCACAAATCCATCCTCAGTTGTTGTTGTTACTGGCCAGTTACTATAAAAGCTGCACTCAGTCAAGCCACTTTCATTCTGTTGTCCCTTGTCAGTTGACATGACACAGCATATTACATGTGTAATTTCAGAAATATCAGTGTTTCATACATCTTTTACATTGCTCTATTCATTCTGATGGGCTTCATCATGTTTTTCCTATGTAAGTACATATATTTCAGATGTGTTGTTTCATTCAAATCAAGCCATAATGTTACTTTATACAGAAATACATAGAAATGTTATATATTTGTAGCCATAAAACATTTGCTGCCGTTTCTTCTTTTTTTAATGTTTAGTCATCTCTTTTTCTTAATGCCGTCTGGAAGTATATGATAAAGAAAACTTGTGTACATGTGTACATATCTATTTTGGCTGCTGCAATTTGTGCAACTCCTTAACAATGTTATGTTGTGCTTAATGCAATCAAAGAGAGTGCCTGGATTTTAAGACGTTTTTCTTATAAATACTAATGACTAAAAAGATGCAGGGAATTTGTAAAACAAAACTATCTTGATACTGATATTCATCAATACAATAAAACATACTACGATGAAACAAACAACAAATAACAAATCTGATTCATTCAAAGTTGCTGATCATCACAGCAGAATTCTTTCAGGAAACAATGTTATAAAGGCTGTTTATAGTGTTATGTTATTGCATTTATTGTATTAAATTGAAAATAAGGATGGAATGGAAATTTTCGCAAGCTGAAAATGTTGCATATTGGTAGTTGGATTAAACCATTACTGAGTAATTAACATTTGAGCATTGTGTGTAGCATCTCGCCAGGAGTATCTACGCCTTAAAAAGTGGTGTCATAAGTTATGCCAAGTTTTGTTTGTTGCTGTTTTTCATGTCCCTAGTGAGGTAAAGTGTGAATGTGTGATAGTTGAAAAAGAATACTTTGTACTTTAATGTAATAGAAAATCTACACAGAAACGTATAGATACGTGTTATTAAAAACAAGGTTGCCACAAGCCAGTTTTAGGGATTGCACTTTATTTTTGAACAGTTGTTTACCACAGTTGACTTCTATTGAGTGTAGAATATGACGCAAATATTCATCTACTAATGGTGGTTTAGTATGGCCTGTGAAGATTTGCATTTTGCCTTCAGTTATGGGTATATTCCGGCATGCTCAACACAATTATCAGTCATGCCCCATTCAATCTCCTCCATAACTCTAAGGGCTATTCCGACAAATTGTATGTTTACCTCTGGAATTGTTGAGAAATAGGCCCATTTTCGACTAACAACCTGTAGCATTATTCAGGTTTGCCACACTTCACCCCTCAAAGTGCAAATTTTCAAAACTCAGAAATATTATATGGTACTTTGCCAAAGTTTTTTTCTTTCTTGTGTTAAAATATTTGTGTTATCATTTGTGACTTAATTGAACATCATCTTTTATGGCTTTATTGTACCTCCCAGTGTGACTTATGTTAACTATAATAGCAGAAATGTATTATCTTTGCTAAGAAGTTTGAGAAGAAGTCCATATTGTATTGGAATGCTAGTTTTAGAGTATATCTGAATGTCACTATGAGAGCAGAACATGGCATATTGTACGTTATGTGACTTGAATGACTTTTAATTATATACATGTTTGCAAAACATAGTTGGCATACTGGTAATGAATGTGTTTATTGTATTCTTTGTATAGTCAGGACTGAATTCCCTGTTTAGAGAGTTCTATATTTTCATAAATGTTGTACTTACATTTTGTTACAAAGTTGTTTTAAAGAAAAAAAACTTCTGTCTGAAGCAATATGAACTAGTGTGTATGCATTGTTTGTATGAAACATTTTAATGTAATAAAATGGTTCTCTTTTTGCCTCTTAACTTGAGTCTGTCATTATGCTTGTAGCCTTTATTAAGACTAAATACATGTTGATACATTAAACATTGACATCACTAATAGATAAATATTCATAAATGTTCTATTCCTTCTTTTCTAATTGCGTAGTAATTGTTAGAATTGCGTTTTATCAGTTTAGACAGAGTCCCAACATAGCACAAATACAGACCGTGATATAACATGATTTGATAGCAATATAATTGCTTTCCTCCCTAGTGCAGCGAGCAGCCGACAAGCATGTTAATATTTTCCAAACACTGGGCAGGTGCCACATTATGTCAATATCATACTTTGCACCCAGCACCTGGATTCCCCCACTTACACAAACATACTAAAGTAAGCAAGCAAAGTAAACAAGGATCAGACTTGATGTAAGGCACAGTTTGTAGTCTCCATAGCAACTGCTGACCTGCGAGTGGCCCAGATAGACCCTCCTACCATTATGATAACAGCCGAGTAGCACCATCTTAGCTCTGAGGAAACGCCTAAGAAAAATGACCACATTCAACAAATTGTGTTCCTTTTCTCCGCAAAGTCAGCCTAGCATCTCATACATACTGCTTACCCACATGCAGACACTGATATGAATATTTAAACAAATGGTATCACATAACCTTTTACAACTCAATCTCTCTATTTATAGCTTTTACTTCCTCAGAGTTGACTGGCAATAAATGAGTCACCAACCTGTAAGCACTAATTATATACTACACACATTAGCCTTTATCCTTGATGGAAATGATTCATCTGCCAGCTGATATCCAATGCAAAAGCTTCATTTGTATGCAAACGTTTGGGTGCTCCTAGTCAAATTACATTTTGTTGATTTTCTAAGTAAAAATCCTTCAACTTCAACACACTTCTGCACATTTTACTTTAATGCACAATCACTGTTTCTTTGCTGAATTTAAAGGGGACTTCTACCAATTCAAAACGTATGCATATTTAAATCACTGATATGCAAACAAAGAGAGGTTGCAAAGTGCAAAGTGGTTTGATGTGAGATGCTCCATTCCAAAGAAACTTACCAGAGTTCTTTACAGTCGTGGTGTTAGGAACGAGACGTCTGAAGCGTTTAATGCCTCTAAAAGCCACCTCACATGAAGTTATTGCATAAAATGGTTACAAATACGCTACCTGATGCCTGATGATACTTTGGAAATAAGATTTCGGCCTGGAACCCATTTTTTAAAATACATTCATGGCATAGGACTACATGCAAGGTGTTGTAAGGCAAAATAGTCGTAAAACAAAAGTTATTTTAACGGTTTTACCGTTATTTTATGATTATCCACATCAAACATAAAATCTCAGCACTGGTCTTTTTTGCATTGTAGACATTGTGACCCAATCACTTGTTCCTATCACCACCACTATAAAGAATTCTGAGTCAGTAAGTTTCTCTAAAATTAACCATTTCACATCAAACCACTCTGAATGATATTTCAATGATTGAATTACACAGAAATTATTGAAAAATTGATGAGATTCTCCTTCTTCACCTTGGGAAAAAATATAAAACATAAAATGTGGCCTGTGCAAAAGTTAAGGCACATTTTATAGTTTATGTTTCATTGTTTTCCAATTTGTTAATTCACCAAATAAACAGAAATTAAAATTAGCAGCAAAAATGCCACATTTAGGTTTGTTCTCTGTAAAGAATGTGCTAACTTATTTTTACTTAGAAAATTAACAAAGCTGAAACACCCTACTTCTTTGTCAGATGAAAAGCCTTGTCAAGTAACAGACTGCAGAAATTCCTGGACATCATGGGACAAAAGATGTTTTGTCTTAAAGATTGAGGAAGGTGTCAAAAAAAGGCAACAGCCACAGTCTCAAAAAGACTAAATGTACAGTCAATCATAAGGGAATGCACAAGCAGGAATGACAAACATATTCTCAAATATGAAAGGCATGTCCTGACTAAAAGGTCCCAGATGGTAATGTCATGTTCGGTTTTTGGACATGAGCGCTCCTACGAACATGTTTGTCTGCATATTTTAATAGTCCACCATTTCAATGGTAACCATATAATGGCCAACATGAGCTTCTTTTTTATTCATCAAAATTAATGTGTCAGATAAACTTCTGATTTGTCATCAGTATTTAGTGTTGGCTAGATAACTTCAGAGATGTAATATTACTGACTACAAATGAAAAGTGTAATGTAATCTGATTATATTTGGACTATTTTTGATCTAACTACATTATTTGGTTTACGAAAGTTTGAATCATATAGATACTCATGCCCTCCCAGTTCCTTCTTCTCCTAAAACCATATGCAACTACTGTTACCAGTCACGGTGACCCAGCTATTATGGAGTTTTTGAGCATGCTTATGAAGACTGATTTATTGAAAATGCCTCAACAAAAATAATCCTTAAAAACAGAAACACATTAACTAGTAACTAATCTAATTATGCATATTTCAAAGATATCTTATTCTTATTACTAGTGCTGGATTATTGTAGTCAGATTGCACCGTTCAAATGACATGGTCCATTATTACACAAAACTGTTTTGCTTACATAAAAATTTTGAGTTCTTTGAACTTCACATAATAAGTTAACATAAAGTAAAATGCAGATTATTTGTTTGTTAACTTACTATTACAAGTTCAATAAACTCAAACTTTCAAGGCATCCAGGCTACTTACTTTTTAAGTTAAACATCAAATCATTGTTTACAGTGTGGTGTTATAAAGTATGACATATTTAAAGTCTGGCAACCTTTTGCAGGCTGTTAAACCATATACCTCAAATGTCAGTACATGTCAGTTTTGACTGAGAAACTAAACCACCACCATTTCAAACTTACTTCAACTACGCACAGTGCTGAGACCATCATGGACAATAGTAGTGTCTAACTGAGCGTTTGAACACTGAGGTTGGTGTAGGAGTGGCACATTTACCTACAGTGTTTACCTAACCAGCCTGTTTAAAATCTAGTTTGAGGAAGAGCAGTTATTTTTGGTTCTACATGTAGCACCATCCTTTCATCAATATTTGCTCTTCCACTGTATCCTTTTTACAGTGGAATATTAGTGGTGTTCAGTTCAGCTGTTAGTTGGCCTGCTTTTATCTTGGCATGATTTCTATCATTAGAATGGCTTTGGCTGACCATACAGGCAGAAAAATCCGTATGTGTGTTTATGAAAACATCTTTACTAATCTGCTGTCTAGAATGTGACTCAAATGCAGCTTTATTAGGCAATAGTTTGTCTTTCCACACACACACACACACACACACACACACACACA
>JAILXH010166172.1:6369-19459 GCA_023558415.1 Piaractus mesopotamicus
ATTTCTCTGTTCTCCGTGTTACTTCGACAAACATGTTTGCACATCATCCACTGAGGCGAAGAAACTTGTGTAGAAGACGATGAGTCATCTTCATCTACTGTTGCACAAGTTAGCCGCTTTAGTTCATTAGCTCATTCAAGGCAGCCTCCATTACTTAAGCAGTGACAAAGATTTCCCATGGCTATTTTTGAATAGTAAAATATTTTTGCAAACCTCTGTGAGCTGTTAAATTTTCATTTGTGCTGCTGAATTTCGTAGCCTGCTGGCACCGTGCACCACATTACAGTGACTGTGTATTTTGAGGCATTCATTTCAGCCTTAAGGTTCATTTTTTTTCGTTCCTGCAGTTTATCCAATATTCAGTCATTACCCTACAGGGGGTAATTGAATCGATCAGAATGCACATCTCTGATACTTTCAAGAATCTACTGGTTATTTTCAAAAACCTCTGGGTATGGAACAAAAATTAAATATAAACCAAAGCAGCCTTAAGAGTCCCTGGCTGTGTCTTTAAGAGCCGTCTGCTCCTCTCTGGCTGTAGCATCATGTTGTGAGAGGCTGACGTTGGCCGTGGGCCTCTTAAAGGGGCCAGCGCTCTCACAAACAGATAGCATATTTCATATTGACAGGGTGAATAAGGAGGCTGAGGCGTGTGCTCTGCTGCTGTGAGGAACACAGGCTCCCCGGCCTGCAGCTCTGCTCTCCTCGCTGTTCACACATGCGCCGTTACCATGACAACGCAGTGCGAAGGCAGCCGGCTGGTGGTGATGGCGGTGGTTGGGGGGGGGGGGGCGTGGATTTCTGAAATGCAATACAATGAGTACAATCAGTCTCAACTCCACTCAGTCACACACTACCTGAACTGAAGACTGTTCGTCTTCTGCTTCTTACAGCAGCGTCAGCAGTGGTCCGCGCTGACGGGGGTTTTGCCAGCTCAGTAGCACAGCTTTTTTGTAGTGTAAATCATATCGGTAGTGCCCAGCATAAAAAAAAAAATTTCTGCAACCTAGCATTCGAACAAGCAAACCAGCATATGGTGGACACCTTAGCACAGTGGGATGCCAGATATTGCTTTTGTACCCTTTCCAAAATCCAGTTATTTGTGGCTACTGGAAAAGGGAAAGAGAGGTACCTGGTGATTTATGATGGTTGGTTCACTGTTGTATGAATGTTGAATGTTTTATTCTGAAGTACAACTCTTTTCTCTCCTTTTCAAAATGATTGCAGTTTATATATTGTTGCTGTCAACCAAATGTCATCTCCAAATATGGAAACTTCTGAAGGGGAAGGAAAAAATAGTCTTAACTTTAAAAGACTCATATCCTACATTTTTCTCCTTGAGACCCACTTATAAAACTTGTGTGGTTTTATATACCAAATATGGTCAGAATGAATTTTTACAGGACCATTTTCCAATTTCATTTAGAATTAAACATTAAAATTTTTGTTACTGTGCATTTACATTTACATTTACATTTACATCATTTAGCAGACGCTCTTATCCAGAGCGACTTACAAAAAGTGCTTTGTCTATCTAGAGAACGTATCTTCTATGTATATGTCCTCTATGTAAATATCCTTTGTTCTGATTGGCTGCCCTGTATTGTGCCTCTTTCAAAAAGCACTCAAGAGCTGAAACACTTCTTAGAACTTCAACATGAATGGGCAAAGCTACACTGCTGTAACCCGAATAGGTGGATTTATGTAAATGAGCTGATATTCATGACATCATAGAAAGAGTTCATTCAAAACAGGCTGTTTTTGCACCTTAATTTCCATATATGGGCTGTACGGACTGGGTAAAAAACGGTACATTTTGAAATGTTTTTACATATTAACCTCCTTTATTTAGAAAAGAAATAGTGAGGGGATATTCCGTTTTCCATAATGTTGGCTCTTTAACGCACATTAATGCAATTAGATTTTTCCCAAAGTTATTTTAGACCATTTCTATTGGTCCATTCATCATGAAATGTTGAATGTCCTTGAGATCTACCACCCTAGAGAGTTCAGATCCAACACACCTGTCTCATATAGTCAGATGCCCCTAAAGGCCTTGACGACTTGGATTAGGAGTGTTAGATTAGGGTTGGAGCTAAACTCTGCAGGGTGGTAGATCTCTAGGACCAGGATTGGGCACCCCTGGTGTAAGAAATGGGCCTGGGATTTGAAGTAATTTTTAAAAAATTGGCAAATAAGGACAAAATTGTCGATAAATTTTAATAGTTTCAGTATTTAATACGACACATAACTGTATTCAGTATATCTAGATTTCCATTGTTGCCAGAGTAGGAAGTCAAAGCATGAGGCCTTTTCACACCGAGTCTAAATTTTACAGACACAGCTTTTGAGCATCGCACTGGAATAAAGTCACTAGTCTCGTTTAAATTACAGTACTGTTCAGGCAAAATCAAGTTGGCTTTAATTTGATATTTTGTCTATAGTATTGCTACTGTAGATCTAGAAACCTCTAATGCCCATAACTGAGGGAGATTTGCCCACATGTTCAGCATGCACCAGCACACCTCCCCTCAGAAAACAGGCCTTAGTTTTCAGAGATCAAAGAAAAAACTTTATTGAGCGAAATGTTTGGATGGAATCGTATCTCTTCCATACGAGTTCAAAGGAGGACTTGATATATGAATAGCAGAGCTCTCACTGTTAATCACATTATAGAAAAGCATGGCAGGAGATACTTTTGTATCTTTTACTATATCTTTTCTTCCTTTCTGACTCTAGACTTTGAACAGCCTCTGACCCCAAATACAGCGCCCCATCATACAAACTCACTGTTTGCCATGAGAATCACTTGAATAGATAAATGGCAGATGGTTTTTCCAGTTAACATTATTAGTATTCGTTTTATTGCCCTCATTTTTAATATTACTGATTTGCTGAACACCCAAAGTGTGACCTAATCTGATTTTACGCTTCTCTCAAATATGGTTTGATAAGTACTAAATACAAGCCTCAGCAAACTGAAGAGAAAACTCAGCTTTGTTGATTCTGTGGCATTTTACATCCCTGAAGGTCCAGTGCAGTCCGTACCAGACGATGTGTCACACCAATACATGATGTTAAAAAATGTGATACTCTCTTCCAGCACTTTCAGTGAAGAATCTAGAGTTGGTTTGTTGTAGCTGTGGTGTATAATGTTACTGAAATCCAAATCAAGCAGAGCAAAGTCCAGACATAGTAGTCAATGGTTGTGCATCTTATTAAACCTGTTATTTTCCAAAAAATTGATTTGTATTATCAGACACATTAATCTGGTCTTTGCTGTGATGTTTCATAAATAAATGAAAGTTTTTGTAGCTGAAGAATTAAAGTAAATAAATTCTAACAAGAGTATTGTGTAACATGAATTTTGATATTAAACATGAGTGTAGTACAACTGTAGTAAATAATTTGTACTTGTAAGGTTCAACACATTAAGAAGCGTTTCCAGCAAATGGAGGAAAAAATGGCGCCAATCTTGATTTCCTGTAAAAAAACAAGCAGAGAAATTCTGTTGAAAGTACAGATTCTCGATGTTCAGTTGATCATGAGTAGAAGAGATGTTTTCATTTTGATTTTGATTATTTGAATATGATGAAAAGTTGCTGTGCATGCAGAGAAGCATGGTATTAAGGAGAAACTGTAGAAATTGACCCAGACCAGCATTAGAGAGCTGACCTTGCAGTGTTTCATATGCCCTTCTGTAAAGTTCCATTATGAGAACATAGTGTTGTAGGCGGTGAATAAGAGGATGCCCCTGAGTGCTTTTCCATGTCTATCTGTGATGGCATGAGGTAAGTGAACTGTAATTCAGAGGCCAAAACTGGACCTGCTGGGCAGCAAGACGAACATGAGAAAATCATTACTGAACTCCTGGCTTCTCCAAGGATGAAGTGATATAAAAATATCTTATTATTTGTTTACTCAATTTTTCTATCAGTTCCCACCAACACGCTTTTTCCAAACGGGGAGGGTGAAGGCTAGTGTTCTTCCTCCGAGACAAGTGAACTTCCGCTAACACATCATCACTGGACAGCTCAATGTGCTGGGAGGAGAATGCAAAATCCTGCAAATCCCGTTACGTAGTTATCAGACTCCCATGTTGGATAGCACAGTGTAATAAACAAATACTTGTAATGAAAGGTGAAGGTGGGGGGCCATCCCACTCAGGCGGAGAGAGCTTTAACAGTTAAAAACTGCTTATCATTAGAGCGAGACAAAGATAACAAAAAAAAGGGTCGAATGTGGTGCTTTTGTAGTGTTTTCTGGAACTTGCATCATGTTTGGCGCTGCTGCAATGTTAGCGCTGAATGACTACACACACACAGTGAAAAAAAAACACATGAATTCCGATCTGAGCGTTCTCATTAAGGTCACATGGCCATGATTCAGATGCATATCGGATATGAAAGTGGCTCAGGTCGGATTTGAAAACATCAGATTTGTGTCACATTAGAGCAAAAAATCTAATTTGTGCCTTATCAGCCTGGTAATGTGAACGTCGCCTTAGACAGTCACAGCACATGGAAGACCTATTTTTTGTCATTTGTAATTCATTTACATTGTGTGCAAATTCTTGATGAATGGACCTCTGGAAATGATCCAAAATTACATGGAATAAAATCTCATTACATGAACTTACATTTACTTAGAGTAACTTTCGGTCAAGATATTATCCTGCGAGAAAAGTTTTCCTTCTCTTGTAAATTTTTCATTTTGTGAGATACAAAGTTTTGTTGCGAAAGTTTGATCTTTTCGAATGTATTTAAATTGTAGTTGATATGAGAGGCAAAATACCTGACATTATATTGTTTCAATGTATATTAAATGCTTCTCCGTATATGTTAACAATACTGCAATAATACCAAAACAAAAACACAAATAAATCTGTTCTTTGATATTACAATTAGGAAATTTTCATATCGTCCTGTCAAGAGTATGGCTACAGATACCTCATCTGAAACTCATCGCTTTTGTTAAACCAGTGAAATATTTTATATGTATGTAAGCATAAGGACTTACGCTAAATAGTATAACGGAAACATGGCTAAACCTTCTGATGATAGAACTGCACTTTTAGCCCAGAAAATTCACACAGGTCATTGTAAGCGCTTCTGAGCTGTAGTGTGTTTAATCAGGACACTGATTTGTGTGTGTGTGTAATCAGCTTAAGTGAGAAGCCTGCACTGTTGCGTAAGCCAGTGTCTTCTTTTCACTCTGACAAAACATGCAAGAATGTCACGGCTTATGCAGGGCTGTGGTGTGATCACTGGACGGTCCGAGTCGTGTGTGAGGAAGCACTGAGCGTTAATGCACTGCAGCATCTCTGTGTTGTTCCTTCTTCCAACTTCACTCATGCAAGTTTGATGTGGCAGAAGCTGAGCTCGGGGATCTGGAGCTGCTTGTTAGAGCCACCGCGCAGATTTTAGCTGGAAGGCTAAACCCTGACTGTCTCAGCCACAACAGTTGTGCTAAAGATGTGTGTTAAGGGCTGTAGAATCATTTATTTTGGTAAAAATACCCCCAAAATATAGTCAGCCAAGTCATATTTGGGATTCAGTCTTGAGTTTTGCCCTGGAGATAATGTAGCTAACAAGTAATGGAACCCACCAATGAAAACTGTACATATAAATCATGACATGCCTCAAACGGCATGTAGTCATTAAGTAATCTCAAAAAAAGACTTATTTTTGTGGTTTGACACTGTGTGATATACGGTTATTTATAAAAATGCGCATACATATTTTGCATGGCTTAAAATACACGATATGCATCGCAATATGTAGTTTTTCTGAGGTTCGATAAGTTGAAATACAGAATAACCAGCCGCACCATATTTTTTAAAATATTCAGTCAATAAAAACTATAAATACTGTGTTTTTTACTCAACATTTCAAATACTGAACTGCACTAAATTCATTTAAACAGGACCAGTTATTCCCTCTTACTGACAATATCCTCGATATGCTTAGAACAGCATAGTGTGATATGTCACATAATTTATCACAGTAAAAATAAATATTGTCCTATATCCCATCCTTAGTATCTTGATGTGTCTTGAAGTGTGAATTTTGTCCACAGTTTTGTCCATTTTTACAGATAACACTATAACATCATGACAATTGGAGCTTTAATTTGGGCCATAAATATTAAAACATGAGAAAAACACACCTCTATGGTAATTATAATTTCTGTTAGCATTTCTATGGGATTCTAGTAATTTGTTTACATGTCACAAGTTTACTTGAAGCTTGTGACAGTCACATTACTATATATCACTGCTGTCGGAACAAAACCTCTTATCTCCAAAATGGTAATTTCACAGGAGAAGGGAAAAAAACATGCTTTACTTTTAATATAAGTCAGTGTAACCAGTCATTTTGGGCTGTTTCTTTTGGTTCCTTCATCATGAAATCTGCACATAATGTAAAGGGCATTTTCAAATTATGCCAAACACTGAACAATGACAAAAATGGAGATACAAAGTGGTGTTCTGACAGCAGCGGTATGTAATGCTGATGATAGTGAATAATATTTTACCTTGTAGCAGCTTCAGAGTGACCGTTTCAGTGGGAAGGCTGCTACTGAGCCCCCCCCGCCACTGTTTCCATTTCTAACAATCCATTGATAGCCTGCCGCTCATATTTTGATGGTTAATTTAACGTGTTACGAATTCTCTTCAGCACTCATAACCAATAGGAGAGCTTGCTTAGCTATATGTATATTAGATTTTAACCCCTTTGTCCCTTTTGTTTCCATCTAAAACTTAACAATGAAACAAGGACAGTTTTTTTTTTTGAGGGCTCCCCTCTGTCATACAGTTTGCCCATGGCAAATGTATGTGTTATAAGCTTTTATTACTTGGTAGCTACATTAGCCTTGTCGGTCCATTGCTTAACTGAAGAAGCTAAATTCGGATGCAAAACATGTCTTGGCTGCTCGGCTAGATTTAGGGTACTGAACTGTCACTTTAACGTTCAACCTTATGTGGCCTTAAATGGTTTAGAAGTTATCAACATCTGAAACTTGATTGTGTCTCTTTTTATTTTGTGTCTCCTAAAAAAAAAAAAAATCTTTAATAGCCTACAGTTCCTCTCAGTGAGGTCTTCTGGGAGAAATCCAGCAATATTGTCATGTTAATTTGTGCAAAAGCAAGGCACCACTAGCTTGCCAGCTGAGTTGACCTGGTGTCAGATCAGCACATAACACAACAATATTGACATCATACTCGGCTGTGTACATCACATACTCGCGTGCTTTTCTCAGAGCAGCGCCTTCCTATAAATCACTCCTCAGCAGAACACCGCAGCACTGTGTACTAAACAAGACTTATCTCTTTTCATTTAGCCTCAGCATGCTTTTAGCAAAACAGAATCAATATCCTCTTAACGAGCTTCGTTCAGCCTTGTGCCTGTCTGTACCCGCTGGGCCACTGAGAGGATAGACACGTTTTTAATTTGTGGTGTGAGTGCTGGAGGAGGGGTGTGTTAATTTTTTTTGGTGTGTACCCAGCGGTAATGATGGCTGTGGAGCGAGGTAATGGCTTGTTGTGCCTCCTCGTTTGAATTGATAAATTGAGGGCAACGTCAAGGGCGCATGAGGATGTTATTAGACGTTATAAGAGATTTACGCCTCTCATGGAAGTGCTGGGGCGATGGGCTGGCAGGTTAGAGCCACATCTTATCAAACCACCACTCAGGCCACAGTGTTATTAGAGTGGGTACCATTAGCATTAGCTGGCATTTCCGATTCTGGAGTGTCAGCACAGTTTGGGGATTTCTCCTGCCCTGACCCACAGAATATGGCAACTGCTGAGGTGAATGAGGTCTGTTCAAGCAGGAAAACCACGTGACTCTGCTGGACTATGGCCCTTTAAGCCGGAGATGGACGCCCCTACGTTAGCAGATGAGCTGGCAATGTTTTATAAGGTGAATCAGAGGCCCACAGATCAGGGTGGGTGAGTAAAAATGTAGCTTAACAACACTTGAAGACATTTTCACGATACACAATATTGTGATATTTTGGTTTTCTGAGGTTTGTGAGCAAGTTGCAATGGACGAAACCAGCAAAACAGTAGCTAGTAGGGGTGTAACGATATAGTCAGCCTATGTTTCGACTGGATTAACGGTACTGGGTTCACAATTTGGTATTCTCACAACATTTTTAACCAAAATTTGAATGAAGAGAAATTCTGACTGTAATCATGTTACTTTATGCCGCTAGAGCTGTGAGAAAGGAGTACTGGAGTGAAATATTGATGGTGCTGATCATTTACAGACTTTGTTGTTCAAACAATGCGATCGCATTAGACGGTGGCAAAATTAATAGAGCGCCCATTCTCCACTATGAATTGTCAGATCACCATGATGCACATTACATTGCAATACCACAATGTTTGTGCAATGTTGTTACATCACTTGTAGCTACGTTTAAAGAGGAATTCCACCGATGTTTCTAAATTTCTGCGTAATTCATTCATCAATATGTTCCTAAGTTTTTTTCTCAAATGTGTTCTTAAGAAAGGTTCTAAGAAAAAAGTCTGTCAGCTTCATGATGTGATCTTAAACCTTAAAATTTGTTCACACCTTTTTGCTCTTGAGTTTGCGTAGATTCTGTTCTTACCTGAGAATCAGAATTTATATAAAATCGAGTCCCTGTATGCAGGGAATATTATTAAATCTTTCGAAGTACATTTTGCTTACCTCACTGGCATTTGCTTCGCTTAATATAAGCATTTATATCCAATTTAAAGTGAGATAATAAGGAGCCTATTTCTTAAAATGTGATAAAGCCTTGATAATATAATCACCGGCACAGTAATTGAACTGATGTGACTCTTTGTGCTTGTTTTGTGGTTCAAATCAGGTAAATGCTGATAAATACTGATAGTACTGATAAAGGTATTAATTCTTAAAATAAAAAATAATCACACACACAGCTTTGTAAGTCAAGTAATTTTTTAGAGAGAAAAAAAAAAAGATTTATCACCTTCATATGAGATCAGTTCACTTGCTAAGATATTTTTACAGAGGAAAACGCTACATCTAAAAACTGAATAAGAGCGTCCTGTATGGTTGAGGTGGATTAATGCAGATTGCGTTTGCTGCTTTCACGATCAGCTCATACAGTATCATCCAGTCTAGCACATTTTATTTTATCTACTTGTGAGACTGATGAGTTCTGCATCTGATAAGGTGCTTTACTGAATAACTCCTCTAAAAGGATAAGTACTTTGGTCTGATGCAAACACGTTGGGCCTTTGCTTCCTGTAAAATCTCCCATTAGCTCTGTAATAAACTCAGTTATCATTAGCCTTTTGTTTTCTTTTTTTTATATTCAGTCTCCCTAATGTCTGTGAATTCTCAGTCCTCATTTGAATGTGACTTTATGAGATGCAGTGTGACACACAAACTGCATTGTGGAGAATGAATAGATGGCCCCCAAGCACAAGCAGTAGGAGCCACAGCCCTTTCTCGGAGAAGATTATCTCTAATTGGGTCGAGCAACAGGGGATGGACGCAGCTGTTTCCAGGGCAACCATCGCGGGAGGGTTGGCCGATGGGTGGGGCTTGTTGGCTTTGTGATCAATGAGAGATCTTTTCTGATATGTCATTCTTGGCGAATGGTTGCAGAGCGCCCACCTGGCGATGATTGACACCCTGATGATGGCCTACACGGTGGAGACGGTGAGTGTGGAGAAGGTGGTGGCGTGTATGCAGCAGTATTCCACTGACTACGCTGAAGGAGATGTACCGTACGACACAGAGGATGCGGTTACCAGCTGGATGAACAAGGTAGTCACAGCCAACCTCTAAACCTGACCACTGTAATTCTGGACTGCATGAATGGGCTGTTCTCAACTACTGTATTGTCCCTTTCTCAGCTGTAGTCATTACATCAGAAAAAGTCAGTCTTGACCAACATGGGCCAACTTGAGCCAGAGTGATTGAGAATAAGAGTGCTTTCATGCAGATTGCACTGTTTGCTGATCTACTGTGGAGCACATTTTGTCACTCCCATTTTCATAACATCATCCACACTATAGGTATGATTCAGTGAAAAATCTAATTTATGCAATCTCCCACTTACCCAGATGTAGCCGATGAGCCAAGACAAGTTTGGTGTCCAAATTTAGCTTCTTTAGTTAAGCTCTGGAGGTTAACAAGGCTAACATTGCTAACAAACACTAGAAGTCAATAGTCACCCAAATCTTTTTTGTAAATATACCCCCAAAACGTCTCAACACGCTCAAACACTGGTCAACATTCGGGTGACTATTGACTTTTAGTGTTTGTTAGCATTGTTAGCCCTGTTGCTCCAGCACTAAACTAAAGAAGCCGCATTTGGACACCAAACACAAAGTTGATTTTTCTCCAAACTATTTCTTTAAAGCCATGGTTTCACCAAAAATATCATTCACGCAATTTGTCCATTTGACTGAGAGGTACTCAGTCAGCCAAACAATGTTTTGTGTCCCAAGTTTGCTTTTGTTTACTTTTTCACTAAAATACAAGGCTAACATAGCTAACCAGCGATGTTTTTTGCTCCAAAAACCTATACCTTGGAGAATCATCTTAAATTTAGTCAATATATCTAGTATTTATCATTTTGAGATTGTTGTAAGAGTTTATAAGACTATTCATCTTATTTCTAGATGCTTTAAGTAATTATCATATTCTATATATGATATATAAAATGATTTAAAGCAACAAGAAATGTCTAGGAATAATTTTAAATAAGTAATCTCGTCAAATTATGTCATTTAATTGTCTTATTATATTCTTACAGCAATCTCAAAATGAGAAATATTACATACATTGACTAAATTTAAGGGGGAATGCCACCCATGTTTCAAAATGTCTGCATTATTCAGTCGTTGAGGTGTAAACAAAGTCATTCAGTGGTTTGATGTGAAATGGTTAATTGTATAGAAACTTACTGACTCTACTTTCTTCACAGTGGTGGTGATAGGAACCAGGGGTCATGATGTCTACAACCCAAATATAGCTATTTTATTTAATGTCCAAAATGAACAGTGAGTGTTTTTTGAGTTTTTATATGTAATGTTGAAAACAGCAAAATAGTGATAAATCTGAAAAAAAAAAAAGTTTTCTTTGGGGACTATTTTGCCTTACAATGCCCTGCATGAACCCCTCCACAATGAATAGATCAAAAAATACATTTTATCCCAAAGGATTATGTCAAAATGATCAAAAACAGTGTCCGAGGCATTAAACTCTTCAGACGTCTGGTTCCTGTCACCACTGATAAGAGCAATACTGACTCTGTATGTTTCTGGAGCATTTGACATCATACCGCTCTGAATGATTTAGTTTCCATCTTAATGATTTAATTACGCAGAAATTAAAAAAAAAAAAAAAATCAGTGGAATTCACCTTTAAGATGATTTCACTTACCAAGGTATCATTTTGTGTAGCTGAGCCAAAACGAACACGTTTGCCTCAAACTGTGTTGAGTTGTTAAGCATCTAAAATAGACTTTATTTTGTGGTTTCTCACTGTATTGTCTATAAAAATAGCTAAAAGTGCAGACAAAATTCAGACGTCAAGATGCCAGTATTACTGGTTTTAGCTATGCAGTGCACTTTTGTCATTTTTTTATAGATAACAAGTCAAATAGTGTTGGAAACCACATAAGTCACTGTATTTGAGGAAAGGGTGAAAACGGTGTGAATTACATTTTTGGCAGAACCATTGCTTTAAAGCACTTCCTTCATAGGACTTCTTTTGTTTGGAATACAGTGTCTGTTAGTTGGCGTTTGCCATCAGAGTTGGCATCTCTGTGACTTGCCTAAGGGACGTCCCTTATGGGCCCAAGCTCGGACTGTTTACATTCCCTCGCAGGTCAACTGTGCTGCTGAATGCCAACCACAGAGCACACACACACACATTCACACGCACAGTGTCATTTAGACTGCATCAAAACAACATTCCAGCACGAGAAGATTGTTGTTATTACACTAATGATTAAAACCCAGTTAATTTTTTTTAATCAGGTGGCCATGTTACACATCCTTGTGTAGTAATGTTACTCTTACAGGCTCAAAAAGCAGGTTCAATATTTAGGTCTCCAATGCAAAATCAACATTACACTGTTGATGATATGATGACAATAGTAGATAATTCACGCAAATCCTCAGATGACACATCGTTCACCAGGCTTTGAGTGAGTTCTCTTTAAATTTTTCATTAGGCAATCAGAAGCGTTCTGAAGCACGAAGTGTGTTCTTCTGCAAGTTGCCTGCAATTACTCATTTCCACCAGAGGGGTCTTCAAATCCCCAAATCTTACATGGTGCAGCTTTAGGGGAATGTCCAAAAAGTTGGTGTAAGAAAGTACAAGTTAAATTATGCCCAATTATTATGCCCAAATTCCTGAAGATGACAGACAGGCTTGTGACAATCAGTGTACAACATACAACTCTCGCTTGCTGTGTGTGGTGTGTACAGTGAAAGGATGTGCACCTTTTATTAGCTCTCAGTGGAGCAGTTTCGTCAGCCCTAACAGTTCAGAGAAGCTGTGTGGAGCGGAGCAGCCAGTGGCCCATTTAATGAAAGCTGAAGTCACTGTACCTCTTCGCAGTTACCCGAACCCCTGCGAACATCGCCATTGCAAATAGTTCTGATAGGACAACATGCCAAACGTATGACTTTTGTTCCCTCTATGTCTTCATTTATTTGAGAAATGTTTCCAGTCACTGTTTTTCCACATTTCTCTTTCATTCATAAACCAACTTTGTGACATTTTAGCTGTTATTTTCAAATTTCTAACTTTTCTACCAGGTGTTTTGTGTACATTTTCAAAACTTGGTGAATAGAAAAGTGTTAGTCCATACTTTTCTTTCTGTGGTTGAATGCTGTATTGAAAGCTGTTCGCTGTTATTCTTCCATCTGAAAGGTGAACGAGTACTTAAAAGAGATCATCATGCAGGAGCAGAGACGGAGAGAAGCACAGAACGCAGAGCCTGTAGAGAACCCGAAGGTGAGTGGGTGGGCTTGCTGTGAATTCTCTCTGAAGCCTTCTTTAATGGGCCTCTGTGATTAGTCAACTTCAGTGGCGTAGACTAAGAGAGA
>JAILXH010166178.1:3919-15486 GCA_023558415.1 Piaractus mesopotamicus
CTGAGCGTTTATGCACTCCAGCCTACAGAGATGGTGACAACGTGGCCAGGGAGAGGTCCAAACTGTCAAGTGCTATCAGAGAGGTGAAGCTCACACATGCTCAGAGAAACCATGGGCACTTCCAGAATACTGGTAACACAGGGCACATGTGGCAGGGCATTCAGGCCATCACCAACTACAGGACATCATAACCCTCCTGTGACAGTGATGCCTCCCTCCCAGATGTGCTGAAAGACTTCTAAGCATGGTTTGAAGTGCAGAAAGATGTTGCAGTGAGAAAGACCACCCCTCTGCCCAGCGACTAGGCACTATGTCTGTCCACTGCTGATGTGAGGAAAACTCTGCATAGAGTCGACCCACGGAAGGCTGCTGAACCAGACACATTCCTAATCAATGCCATCATCCTAGCGAGCTGCAAGGCCACCACTGAACAACTCTTCAGTGTCTTGCCTCACTGACTACCATCCCATTGCAATCCCTATCATCATGAAGGGCTTCAAGAGGCTCATAATGAGGCACTTCAAGACCCAGCTGCCTTCTTTACTGGACCCCCAGCAGTGTGCATATCATCCCAACCGCTGTAAGGATGACTTCATGGTCATCACTCTTTATCTGGCCCTTACCCATCTAGAGAAACAGGACACCTATGTTGAAATGATCTCATAGACTTTACTTCAGCATTCAATACCATCATTCCTCAGGTGTTCATCCAGGTGGTGATTGGCATGTGATGGCTATTTTTACTTCAGTAGCCATAGATGTTACTGTCGAGGGGCTTTTGAAGAATATGTTGTGAATCCTGTAGTAAAAATATCCAGCTCTGTTTGGACGTTTCCACATCCTAAAAGGCCTGGGTGTAGCTTTAATGCCTATCTATGTACTGTCTTCACAGGAGAATCATCAGAAAGCTGACTGGTGTAAAGGTCATGAGGTTAAGGCTGGGATGTATGTAGACCACATTATCTATGTGGGGAAGGTGTCTACATCCCTTGCTTCTGGGTGCTCCTACGTGACGTTGTTGCCCACTCCCTCACCGGAACCATAGACGTATACACAATAAATTGAGTCAGTATATATATATTATTTTTTCCCTTTATATATATATAGATAGATAGATAGATAGTATTTAGTATTTAGATAGTATTTAAATTCTACAAAGGCTCTACGCACATAAGATTGTGGCATGCGCCCACCCCCCGGGCCCCGACGATGACAACAGTGAGAGCTGGCAGGAAGGCGGGGCTCGAACACCCAGCAGCGACGAACCTCGGCGAAGACTGCAGGGAGAGAGCCATGAGTGTGGAGGGGGCAGAGCGCAAAGCCCGAGCTCCGCTGAGGGACGCCAGTGACAGCAGGAGGAGGAGGATGACGGTGCCGGCCACAAGAGGCACGAGCGAGTCCCAATGTCCGCCGCCCGAGCCCCACCCCCTGGTACGCAGTGAGGCCGCTTCACTACACCTCACGTTCGACACAGGCGGGGAGGCGGAGCAGCGAGCTCTCGTTCCCTTTTAAAAGAGCTTAGAGGGAACAGAGCGAGAGAGAGAGGGATGAGCAGCAGCAACAAGACCCTAACGGAAGAGCTGAAAAGCTCAAGTAAGAGACTGAAGAGTCTAGCCAGCTTAAGCCACTGAAAAGTGGCCAGCGTACCTTTTGGTTAGGTTTTGTGGGATTTATTTGGTGTGATTAAAGAAATATGGCTGCTGCAGCACTGAACCCTGTCTCCAGCGTCCTCCTTGAGCCCGGGGTAGCACATGCTGTGCTACAGTGGTGCCGAAACCTGGGAGGAGGACGCCAACACACTGAGGGAGTCTCCACGGCAGAAGAGGAGGCCCTGGTACACCTGCACCTGGCCGGCTGGCGGGAGCTGCAGGCTGTTTTCCAGGATGCTGAAAAGCACTGGAAGCAGCTTGAGGAGCAGCAGGTGAAGACCCGTCAGATGGTCAGGAGCCTGCTGGCGGAGCGGCAACCCTCGCTGTGCATGGGGGCAGGAGCCCCCCTCTCACCACCCCTCAAGCCTTCAGTCCCAGCTCCCAGGAGGACTGGAGCCCTTTTTCCCCCTCCCCTTCCTGCTCCGAGGGCGCTCGGAGCTCACCTTCTCTCCCCTCCCATCCCTGCTCCAAGGGCGCTTGGGGCTCACCTTCTCTCCCCTCCCATACCCGCTCCAAGAGGACTCGGGGCTCGTTTCCTTTCCCCTCCCGTCACTGCCACCGAAGACGTCGCCGAGGCCCCGCCTGCCGCTGAAGACGTCGCCGAGGCCTCGCCTGCCGCCGAAGAAGTCAGTGCAACCCTGGCTTCTTCCACCCTCCCACCCTGCGCTGGGTCTTTCCCCGGGGGGGTGCGATGGCCCAGGCCTGGTTCCCGGCCTGAGTTGGGTGGTGGGGGTATATTTCATGCGCCCACCCCCCGGGCCCTGACGATGACATCCGTCAGAGCCGGCAGGAAGGCGGGGCCCGAACACCCAGTGGCGACGAACCTCGGCGAAGATGGCAGGGAGAGAGCCACAAGTGTGGAGGGGGCGGAGCACAAAGCCCGAGCTCCGGCGAGGGACGCCAGTCACGGCGGGAGGAGGAGGACGACGGTGCCGGCCACAAGAGGCACGAGCGAGTCCCGAGGTCCGCCGCTCGAGCCCCGGCCCCTGGTATGCAGTGAGGCCGCTTCACTACACCTCACGTTCGACCCAGGCGGCCGAGCTGCAAGCTGGGGCCTTTTAAAAGAGCTTAGAGGGAACAGAGCGAGAGAGAGAGGGACGAGCAGCAACAACAAGACCCTGACGGAAGAGCTGAAAAGCTCAAGTAAGAGACTGAAAAGTCTAGCCAGCTTAAGCCACTGAAAAGTGGCCAGCGTACCTTTTGGTTAGGTTTTGTGGTATTTATTTGGTGTGATTAAAGAAATATGGCTGCTGCAGCACTGAACCCTGCCTCCAGTGTCCTCCTTGAGCCCGGAGTAGCACATGCTGTGCTACAAAGATTTTCACTCACCTTGCACTTGTGTAAATGTGATGTGACAATAAACGTGATTTGATTTGACCTCCACCGGTTCCTCCTTGATCAGACGAGCCATGCACAGATGTTGTTCTTTAAAAATTACATTCTAGCCTTGATTTTTAACATAACATAATTGTGAAAAGATTTATGGTCATCTTTTAACAATTACGTGGTTAATGATCTGTTTAATCATGTCTTAATGATTTGTTGTAATTCAGTTTTACCTTTTATTGATCCATCATTTATTAGAATGTATTTTTCTTTAATTCTCTTCATCACTTGTGTTAATTTATTCTCATTAATGTATATAATCAGTGCTAATGTTAGATGATGAGATGTTCTGTTCCTTACATGTTAAAATTGTCTAATTCAAATATGGTCTGACATGTTCAGTCAGAAAACAGGGAATTGAAAGAGGTTAATTGGAAATGGAGTGCATTTGACAGGGAATTGACATTTGGTTCTTGTGGAATGGAACAAGCACACGTGCTACACACACTCTCACACACCTTTCACAGACAGAAAAAGCAGAAGTACATTGCAGACATTCAACCAGAGGACAGCAAGGACATCAGGTCAAGGATCAGGTCTACGTGCCTACTGGCTATTCTCCACTGTCTGCAATGAGGGTCAACAGTGTTGCATTAGAGCATCATCTGTATCCTCACTACCATATATGGAACATTTGAAGCAAGTAAGTTTAACCAGCAAATTCGGGATCCAGTCACATGTGTCCCATGGAAACACCCCATGGATACTTTATTAGAGAGTGGGAATTTTCCATATGCCTGGTTTCTTGTTTACCTAAGATCAGCATCAGGGACTTTCAGGGCGAAACACTGTATATGCAATCTCTAGTATAGATCACTCAAAGTATATCAGTCTGTGTCCTAGGAATGTAGCCTTAGACAGCAGCTGATGCAGAACTGAGCAAATTCCTTCACTGGATGGTTTGTATTTGCTCACATCAGGTGTTGAGCTGTTTTAATGACAACTTCAAACTGCTGCAAATTAAAGACACCCTTATATTTTATTGTCGAATGTGGTGTTATTCATAACTGAGGAAGGTCAAGGCTGTGATGTATACATACTTGAGAAAACATTACCTATTTGAGGAAAGTGACCACGCCTTACCTCACCATCTCCATCACTTGCATCTGGGTGCTCCTGTGTGTTGGTGGTGCCCACTCCCTATTAAATTATATGGTCAATCATCTGTGTAATTAAGTCTTAATGATTCAGTGTTGTTTGATTTTACCTTTTAATAACCCATCGTTAATTGAAATGTATTTTTTATTCTCATTAATATGAATAACCATTGTTTAACATTAGATGATAAGATGTTCTGTTTGTTATGTGTAAAATTATTCTTCTTCATGTATGTTCCAACTTGGTCAGTCTGAAAGGGGGAATTGGAAGGGGTCAGTTGGAAACAGCGTGCATGTGACAGGTTATTGATATCTGACTGTTTCAGAATGGGACAAGTACATGTGCTACACTCACACACTTCAGAGACAGTAAATGCAGAAGTAGATTGCAGAAGTTCAACCTGAGGACAGTGAGGGCATCAGGTCAGGGATCAGGTCTGTGTGACTACTGGCTATTCCTCGCTATGTCCTGAGGATCCACAGTGTTACATTAGAGCCCAGGCAGCAGGAGAGAGCAGGTAGAGCAGCAATGGTCCCACCAGCTCTCCAGAAAACACCTGACCAAAACACACACCACACATCAGCCACTACTGCATTTACAAAATACGTTTTACTGTATTCAGCCTGCAGTTGAGATCAGAACAGTATCATTCTACTGAATTAGTTCAAATTGCAGTCTCACGTAAACAAACTGCAGTCTCACGTAAACAAACATATTCATAAAATCACAAGTTCAAATAAGTTAAACACAAAATATGATATTCTACAAGCTTCAGTGATGATTTTTTTTCGTGCTTCAAAATATTTACTGCTGGATTTAGCCTGTATTATATTTTTGCATTTACTAATAAATACTGCTGCATTTGATTAGTGTTTTTGCTTATTTTTGTTCATTTTGTTTGCTTTGGGCTTTTTAAAACTCTCCTCCTATTTTAGAACACCAACATGGGTTCTAGATAAGCTTATGTGTATAATGACAGGAATGAAGGCTGTGTGTTCACACAAACTCAAAATACATGTGATGTGATCGCAATCATAATTGAAGTCTCTACACAGACATGATTTCCACTTATCACACTTCACACTTCTCACCACTAGAGGCCAGTATTAGTCTGGTTTAGGATTCCTGATCGTCCAGAAAACGCATCACAAAGCCAATGTCCACTGAGAGGACAGCTGTGGGCTGAGTCATTGGTGTTAAAATCTAAAGCATATTCTTCAAAATCAGGACTGATAGGTCCCAGTGGTCATTTTACATATTTTGCACAATGCGTGTTGGGTATCACAGTGAGAACAGTGAAGGGTGAAACTGGTGAGGCTGAGGAATATAGTCCTGCACTAGAGAATAACAGGACAAACAACATTAAGTCCTTTCTTCATTTAAATGTAGTTGATGTGGTCTAATTTTTAAACTTTGGAGCTGTTAAGTTTCCTATAGACCAGGCCTGTTTGTAACTGGACTTAATCTGCTTGGACAAAGCTCTACAGAACCCTTCAATGAGAGAGGAGGATCACAATCGGGAAGGGTAGTTGCTCTCATTTACTTCCAATGAGTGTTGTTCCTGTTGTTTAGCAGCATGTATTTATTAATGTATGTAAATACTGTACATAAATACACATATAATGCATCAGTAATGTATTTACAAGCATTTACTACATGTCAGATTTGTTTTGGTGTAAAGCTCATTAAAGAATCGTTAGTTGAACAAGCACTGAGTTACAACACGATTGCTATTCACACAACAGACACAGCTACTACTGTAACAGCGGTAGAGCGGCAGTCTAGCATTCACCTCTCTTATGTTTTCTGCCCACTCAATGGTCCCTTCATCATGTTTCCAAACCTGTGTAAAAACAAAAGCTTTAGGACACTTGTGGTTCTTGAGCATGTCGAGTGCAGGGATGATGCTGTACGGCCCCCCAGGTGTTGAGCAGGTTTTCACACAGGGAGAGTTGTAGGTGTAGAAAACCACACATCCAGCTGAGTCTGTGTCTAAGAGATCCGTAATGAGTGGGTCCTTAGGAGATGTTGCTGATTAGACTTAACCAGCAGAAGGTACTCAGAGTGGAAGTTGCTTGTCTTTCCTGTGATTTGTTTTGGTCTGGCATTAATCAGTTGTTTTCCAGTAAAAAATCTGTGATGACTATTCATGTCATTTCTGACAGTTTGTGGATCAATGCCCTGAAAGAATTTCTGGTCAGGGATCACACCAGCATGACACTTTGCGGCTGGGATATTGATGGCCACAGAAAACTGATCACCTCCAAACCTAATAACAAACATAGCATAAAGCTTACTTTCACAACCCAAGAGTCATAATGTGTTGTTTTAAAAGCTTTGTAAAAAGTTGTTGTTTGAAATAGTACAATCATATTTACATATTTCCACAAGAAAATGATATTCATAGAAAAAATGCATTTTTTAGATCAGTTCAGAGTGATAAAATACCACGTGGTTAAATTATCTTAGAATAAATATCGATGATTTTTTTTTTTTAATTTCTTGTATTTGTGGATTTTAATGCTGCATTTGAAACCACTGTTTCTGGTTTGATAAATGTACAAATGTTAAACTGTGAGACAATCTAGATTTAGTTCATTACTCTTGATAAACCTATTCCCAAAGACATGATATTCTCTGTTGGTGTGCCGCAAGGCTCTGTACATGGCCCACTTTTATTCTCCTTGCATATACTGCCATTAGATCAAATTATCAAGAAACACTGCCCAACTTGACCAGTTATGCAGGTGATACATGATTATACCTATCTGTAGTGTCTGATGTGTTTATAGAACACAATGACATAAATCTTGATGTAATTCTAGACTTGGACTTGACATTGAAAAACTTCTAATAATTAAATTTTCACAATATTCTGTGCTTCATGAATCAGACAGAGAGAAATTAAAGGTGGTCAAGTCTTAATAAAGATTAATACAGGGCCTCTTTCATCAGGCAGCGCATTTATAACCAATTCATGTAGTAACTTTCTGTGAGGGAGCTTTTAGAGGTGGATGTGTGGTTCCTATCACCACCACTGTGAACAACTTTGATATATCTTAAGTTGTGTTTTGGATGCTGGTGTGCTTGCCAACCAGTTTGACTATGCTGGGTGACCAGGATAAATCAGCATAGACCAGCATGGAATGCATGATGCCGGGTAGGCTAACCTTAATTAGCTAATTAGCTAGCTGAGCATAATGTACATTAAAGGAGCTGTGTGTAAGTTTTAGTGACATCTAGTGGTGAGGTTGCAGATTGCAACCCACTGAATCCCCCCTCCCTCACCCCTCCCTTTCCAAGAGTGTCGCAGAACCTACAGTAGTCGTCAGGTTTTCTGCCGTCGTCTGTCCCGATTTTGTTTTGCTGCTTCGTGTTTTTGCTCCTTTGATGACAGGAATTCACCCTCTCTCGCTATTCCTTGTGCTAAATAATAAGTCTGATCCTCCATTTTGTCAGAATTTGGGTTCTCAAACTTCTCACAGTACAAAACAGTTAACTTGCACCGGGGTTCTAACAATTTATCCTACCCATTGAGCCGTCCTACCATATCATTACTATTGTGTAGTAACTTAAGTATTTTAAACATTTTGTTATGTTTTTATTTGTAATTCAGTATATACAGTTTAAAATGACAATATCTCTCCTATTAAGCTGATGTAGGCTCTCAAAACATCCTATTTATTCTTTCAATGTTAGTAATATTTTCTCATAAAGACGTTCGCCAGCTTCTTATTTGAGTTTTCCCGTTCCACCTTAAATAGTGTAGCAGTTACATCATAGTGCCTCAGGCATTATAGTAACTCCTGCATCATTTAAGGTGGAATGGAAAAACTCGACTTCATCCTCATAGTTTTAATGCTGGTGCTGTTTTTTGAATAGGAGATTTAAGCTGTCAAAACATCCTACCTGAAGTTTTATGTAGGGAGCTACCAATAAATATGAGCTAATAGAGCATTTCCACAAGAGTTCTTCTTCTTTCAGTGTCTTCCAGCCGGCACTATAGCACCATCAAATTCAAGCACCCGCTTCAACGTAGAAATCTGAAAGGCGCCCTCTAGAGCCAGTGTTTGGTTTGTCTGTTCTGGGCTACTGTAGAAACATGGTGGTGGCAGCCTCTGTTGGAAGAGGACCTGCTCATATGTAGATATGAAGGGCTCATTCTAAGCTAGTGAAAAACAGCGATTTGTAGTTACAGGTGAGAAAACACCAACAAAAGCATAGTTTTCCATACTATATTGCATTGATGATAATAGATCCACCTAAATCTTATACACTGCATCTTTCAATTTTTGAATTCATTTTTGGTCTAGTTTAAGGGATTGAATGAGCTGTTGCTAGTTGTGTAGATCTGTATAGAGAAAATCTGTTGGCAATCATGGAAAACAGACTGAGTAGCTACTTAAATCCCAGTTTGAAGATTGAAAACTGAACTTAAGTGTTTATGTTCTTTATTTATAAACAGCTTTGTCCACCACTGTTTTCCATTACACTCGCATTTTTAATGATCAGAACACAGATACACAGATATGCACGGCACCAAAATCTTTTCATTTCTTATTGCCAAAAGTTTCATTGAAATAAAATTTCAAGCGTCCATCATCCTGAAGACATTTGAACACCGCAAAGACATAAACACTGTGGTTTAAAACAGCAAGAATGGAGAACTGATTAATGCTTATTTAATAGAAATGATCAGTGCTGTGCACTTTCAAAGGAGACCATTCAGAACAAATCAGTCTAATGGGTTTACATTGTTTAAACACAAGGTCTGGTCAAATATCCCACCATTAAAGCAAGCATGACACCCAGCTGTAGTACAGCGATAAAGACGAATTTTTGCATTTACTTTTGCAAAGTCATCCCGATACTGTTCTGTATCCGCAGTGCCAAAAATTTGACTGTAAACAAAAGCTTTTGGGCCATCATGAAGTGTGAACATGTCGAGGGCCTTGAGAATGTTGCGGCCTGTATTTGTAGCGTTTAAACAGGTACCGAGGCAGGGGGAGTTGTAGGTGTAGAAGATCACACAGCCGTCTTTCCTTTGGTTCAGGAGATTCTTCATGGGGGAGGCATTTGGATCTTTTGGGTTTAGCAGCCAGAACTCAGAGTGGTAGCTGTCTTTTGGCACAGCTCCGATCATTGTTGCGCTTTGATATATTTTTCTCTTTTTGAAGTGACGTTTCACTTCATCTGGTTGATCACCTGAGAGGAAGTTGTCATCAGGTCGGAACCCTGCACCACACATTTCAGCTGGAATGTTGATGGCCACCGCATACTGCTTTTGAGGAGGATCAGGACTGTATCTATAACAAAGAAAGCAGTTTAAACACATGATGGTCTTATAAAAATACACATGCATTATCTAAGCCATTTATCCTCCAGGGTCGTGGAGTTGCTGGAGTCTATCCCAGCAGTCATGGGGTGGGAAGGCAGGAAACACCTTGGACAGGCCGCCAGTCCGTCGCAGGGCAGACAGACAGACATATACATTCACGCCTAGGGGCAATTTAGCATCTCCAATTGGCCTGAATGCATGTCTTTGAACTGTGAGAGGAGACCAGAGCACCTGGAAGAAACCCACGACACATGGGGAGAACATGCAGAAAGGACCCTGGTCACCCGGCTGGGGAGTCGAATCCTGGCACTCCTTGCAACAGCACTTAATCTGATACACTAACATTAAAATGCTGTGAATATTACTTAAGGTATCTATTAGTAACTTAAAGCAGCATTAAAGGAGAATTGGTATTTGTTGCTCTTGGGCTCCCCCTATGGTCAAAGAGCACATTTCTTAGCTTTGAACTCCCCTTCATGGACAGCCGTACATATGCATTTGTTGACAAGCTGAATATTACAGGATCTGACTCCACTTCACATGCATGTGCCTCACGCAGGCATGTGGACACAACAGATTACACTCGTGATTTCAGTTGTTTCTATGTGTACATAACAGAAATACTGAGTGTAAACTGTAGCGTCCATTTGCCAGTGTAAAGTGCTTGCACATGAAGGGGAGTCGGATTCTGCCGGTGAGACGGAATTTGGCGCAACACCAGCAAGAGAAGAAAAAGAACCATGTCAACTTACAAGGTAGAGTAACATCACAGGATGTTATTACAGGAGGTTGCAAACTTTCAAGGCTTATTTGGGGTGAGATTGATAAAGACTGAACAAACTTTTTGGCGTGAGATGAATTTCCTTGCATGCTTTCCTGAAATGGGACTGAATTATTTCTGCAGTACGAAAAACTACAAAACTCTGTGAGATGAGGATGACCCAGATAAGGTTACAGCCTACATCACAATCCTTCATAAACAACATCGGTAGGGATGCCATTTACATTGTGATTTCAGATTTTCATTGTTTTCCCGTTAGACGTCTTGTGTACTTTTGTCTGTTTTAGCTCTTGTGAACGAGTAAAAGCCAGTTGGAGATTTACTCTCATTCAATCTCGGTAAGTCACTCTCTTTTTCTCTTCCTCGCTTCCTCCAACAAGGTCTTCAGTCTTTTGGCAGCGTCTGACCTGATTTCCATGGTGGGAACACCCATAGATATATCTGTGTATTTATCTAGCTGAAGCCTTTGTTTTTAGTGTGCTATAAAACGATACCCAATTCTTGCATAAGGCTCGAGCCGCTCCTCCAAAGTTACATAGCATTATAACAGGCGTTCCAGCCCAGAGTGGCAATGACAGAGACGCCGTTCTCCCTGTTACAAATCAGTGTACCATAACAACAATTCTGATGCCATTATTTTAAGGTGAAATTGTTATATAATGTTGCTTTAAAATGACTCGATTGAAAGGCGAAGCTCAAAGTTCATCAGCTTGGGTTGTTTGAGTGCTTCTAACCAGTTAAGTAACATAGGCTACATCGCTAGCTACTGTAGCATGCCTGAAATTCCTAAAGGTTTTGCCCCCAACATTTTCCTTACTCAACACGATCAGTGAGAGCAAACAAGTATTCAGACACTTTTATTTTTGTTATTGAATAAACTTCCAATGCATATCCACTATAATTTAAACACTCACTTTGTCTCACAATGACCCACGCTGTACTAAAATGTTAACACTATATTAAAAATTTAAAAATACTGTCAGGTTCATCAATATTTGGATAATATTATTAGAATTAAAGGACTTTTGATATTTTAGCTGTCTACCCCCACATAGTACCTTAAAATACAGAATTTAGGCTTTAATTTGAGAATATTTAAATCCAAATTGGGTGAATGGTGCAGGAATCACCACCATTTTCATACATAGTCCCCCTTTTTAGGGGCTCAAAATTAATTGGACAAACATGATCTTGATCACTTTCACAGTCTGCTTTATTCAGGTCATGTAGGTATTGTGATACAGTTTCTCATTAGGTTGAATAACTGACTCTAAATGTAGGTATTGTGATATAAACTGAGTCTGTTCTACAGTTT
>JAILXH010166206.1:1535-12220 GCA_023558415.1 Piaractus mesopotamicus
AATCTTTCAGATTATTTATGGAAATAATGGATGTCATGTTCTCTGGGCCATAGAAGTAGGAGGCCATTTGTTACCAGCATAAAGTGCAAAGGCCAGGGTCTGTCATGGTGTGACAGGATATTAGTGGGTAACTTGTTCTGTTAACATCTGTTAAAGCACTATTAAAGCTGAACACATTTTGGAGCAAGCCTTTTAGATGTTGTTTTTTTCAGGGATGTCCATGCTTATTTGAACATGACAAAAGTATTACAACAGTGTGGCTGCATAATCAGAGAATGTGGGTGCTAGGCTGGCCTTTCTGCAGTCCAGAGTCTCCCATTAAAAATGTGTCTTATTAAGCTCAAAACATCACAACAAAGGGCCTGTACGGTTGCACAGCAGAAGACTTGCATAAAAGCAGAATAACAAAAAAAAGTGCTTTCAAAACTTGATCAGTTTGTGTCTTCAGTTGCTGTACAGTTATTAAGGGTTATTAAAATCAAAGGTGATGTAACACAATGAAGTTCATAAGGTAACATATCAACCCTTTTTTTCCCTTTTTTAATTTAAACAGGTCAAACAGAATTTACTAATCACTGCTTTCTGTTTTTATTAGCATTTTACATACTGTCCCAACTTTTTGTGGAATTGGGTTTGTAAATAGATCATGACATAATCCTTGTAAATATCTAAGGTCTGAAAACATAATTGTTTTTTTTTTTGTTTGTTTGTTTTTTGTGGGACTGCAGTTTAAGCTAATTCACTAGAATGGTCCATTGAGCAGACCTTGTGTCCCTTATTAGGAGAGATAACAGAAGTCTTCTTCAAGGGCTCTGTCAGAACAGGGAATCAAACTCTGCTTTCTTATGTGCAGGGTTTTATCCATTGCACTATGTAATTGCTCTAGTTTTAGCATTTGCCTCTTCATATCCTCCACATCCAGGTACATTTTACGCTGCAGGTATTCTTCAACTGAGTTGTTGTATTCTTCAACTGAGTCTTTGATAAAATAAAAAACTTATTCAATGACTTGCACTAATGCCAGCTTGGCTTTATTTACTAGCGATTCCAGTTATTAATTTTATTATTAACAGATAAGTCAGATAAGGCATACTATGCTGCAGTATAGAATTCCACTTAACATGACAAATGCTAATAACAAATTGTGATAGCTTGTTTCGATTGAACGGTTTCTTTGTTTTCTTCTCTTAAAATAACACCAGAAGGAACCTTTCACAGTATTGAAAATGCTGACCAGAGAGAAAACAGATTTCAAGAAAAGAAACTTATTTATTTAGTTTTAATGCATTTTCGGCTATTCTTGGAAAAGACTACAATTGACAGTTAACCCAATTTAATGCAGTTACTACATTTTTATTGTCTATCAATACTGCTTATTCCAAAATTCAATATTGTTGTGTGACACCAATATCGATATGTTGACATGGACAATATATAACCTAACACGAATCATTTCTGTGGGGAAGACAATCTCTATAGACATATTACACCACTTTCAATCCAGTGCCTTATTTCTCCTCTTAATCATTTCCCTATGGGGTTGCCCTCTCTGCTCTGTGAATCGATCTACGCCTGTAGCTTTGAGGCATGATGTGCCAAGTATTTCTTTGAGTGATATTTTGTTCAGCCGGTGTCTCAACTGCAGCTGTGTCTTTCCTCTCATTTGCTGTTATTTGCCCACACAGGCCCCCGGCCTCTGCATTGCAGAAGTGTGTCCATGCCTGTGAGTGACAGTTTCATTGAGACTGTGTGGTATTAAAACCAACTGGAACCAGAGCATTAAGGGTGGGTGATATTGAAAAAATATAACATCATGACACTTGAAAGGATTACACAATATGTATCACAATGCTTTGATTTTCTGAGGTTGAAACAGACAGTGAAACAGTAGTGACACATTTTAAAAAGATTTTAAAAAGTGATATTCAGTGAGAGTCATTCTTTGCAAAAAAAATCGAACAACTGGTAAAAATAAATAATGAATGAATATCCAAAAAATTGGATAATGCCATAATAGACTGACATTCAATCCATTTATGTTGTTGCTATGCAGTTAAAGTAGTTATTATACAGTATTGTTTGTTGTTTAAATGCAACTCATTTCCAAAAACTAGGGACGCTGTGCAAAATGTAAATAGAAACAAAATGCAATGATGTGCATATCATTTAAACCCTATATTTCATGAAAATAGTACAAAGACAACATAACAATTGTTGAAACTGAGAAATTGTATTGTTTTTTGAAAAATATATGCCCATTTTGAATTTGATGCCAACAACACATTCCAAAAACGTTCGGACGGGGGCAACAAAATGCTGGAACAGTTGTGCAATGCTAAAAAAAACACTTGGTGGTTAAATGGCAATAGGTCAGTAACATCACTGGGCAGAAAAAGAGCATACCAGAGAGGCTGAGTCTTTCAGAAGTTAAGATGGGGAGGGGTTGACCACTCTGTAAAAGACTGCAAGATCAAATAGTGCAACAATTCAAGAATAATGTTTCTAAACCTAGAATAGTGAAGAACTTTTGCTTTTCATCTATGGTATATAATAACATTAGAAGCTTCAGGGAATCTGGAGAAATCTCTGTATGTAAGGGACAAGGCGAAAAACAATATTTGCAGGTCATGATCTTTGGGCCCTCAGCCGGCACTGCATTGAAAACAGACATGATACTGTAGTGGAAATCATGGCATGGGCTCAGGAACACTTCTGAAAACCACTGTCTGTGAAAACAGTTCATCGAAACCGTACATTACATGTCTTGAAACACCGCCTTCTCTGGGCCCAAGCTCAATTAAAATGGACTGAGAGGAAGTGGAAAAGTGTCCTGTGGTCTGATGAATCAACATTTGTAATTCTTTTTGGAAATCATGTACGCGGTGTCATCTGGGCTAAAGACCAGCTTATTATTAGTTCAAAAGCCAGTATTCATGATGGTATAGGGGTGCATTAGTGCACATGGCATGGGTGATGTGCACATCTGTGCAGGCACTATTAATGCTGAACGATATATATAGTTCTCTTGGATAGATACTGATGATACCAAGAATGTACTCAGAAAAGCTTATCATGTAATATATATCTTGAAAACAATATCATATTGTCATGTCAGCCACCTCTAGAACTAGTAGTTATTTTTTGTTACATAATGAATATAATAAAAAGGAGGGTTAAAAGCTAATCCTAAATCAGCTCTTTTATTTTTTTGCCTCTTGACACATGGGCTTTTCAATAATTTCAGTAGGATAAGCCACTCCTTCTGCAGTAATACTGATCTTGCAGTGGAATATTCTATGTGAACACCCCATTTTGAAATGCTTTCTAATCCTGATCTGAACTGAGACCAGCTGTGTGTTGTCTCTCATTGTAGCTAGCATTATAACTTTGGCTTAAGGAAAGAGGCCATATAATCTCCTTATTCCTCCTTATGAGTCGACTTCTCATCGATCAAATTGTGACTCGCTCACCAGCTCTAGTTTTATGGATGTCTCTTCTGACACACAGCAAAGGTTTTAATTTGAGCATGTTATGAATTTGGAGATGAAAAGATCTATTAAAGCTGGGACCTTGGCATTGTTCCATGCTGGCAACCAGTCAGGCTTTACAAATTTTGTTCCCAAACAACTTGCATTTAAATGGTGCTCAGCCAATCACAATGAAGTTTCCCAAGTTTGGAACATAGCACAGAAGTGTTTTGTAGCAAAATTTCTGAGACAGTACTGAAGAAATATCACAGGCGTATTATTTTCTGCAACAGCATAGGCAACATGCCATCAATGCCGGGGTGGGTAATCAGTAGATCCGGGATAATTCCCGGTGGGCCAGTAATGTTTTGGGCCGGTTACTATAAAATTGACTACTGTCTATCTGTAGTTATTTAAGGGTTAAACCAGCGACTCTCACCTCTGGTGTTAAGCTCTGGTTTGCTGATTATAATGGAGTCTTGTACAGCGGACAGAGATTAGATGAAGCTGAAGCTTCTTGTACTTAATCTGTCCCACCTTAAATACTGTAGCAGTTGCATTCAGATGCTTGTATGGGCACTAGCATGTAATTACTGTAAAAAAAAAAAACAATTAAAACCCCAGGTCATGGAGGTAAAACACTGGCAAGCTAAAAGGGAGAGCAACAGAGGTCGAGCTAAGACCAAAATCAACATCAGCTTGGCTTTTCAGTCATGGCAACAGCTCCATGACCTGAAGGGATTCAGGGGTGATGTCAACTCTGGGTTTTTTTATTGCTGAATGGGTAAGTTATGTTGGTTGTTTGCTAGCTAGCTACCGAAAATAGCCAGCCAGATTATTGCTGTTGTGGAAGTTAATGTTACCATTGTAACGTAATGCAATGTACCCTTGTAACTGGGAATATTTTAGATCTATAACCAATGTTAGCTTGCTAATTCCCTAATATTAGCCAATTACTTTGCTAATGGTGCTTTGTTTTGCTCTATTTGCTCTATATCTTTGATAAACCAGGCTAGCCATTATTCTCAGATAGTTTCCAGTGCTACTCTTTGTCTCCTTTCTTTATCGCAACCAAATATACTTAGCTAACATTGCCTCAATTTGTATATGACTGAGTGGATGCTTACATAACTAATGGACACGTGCATCCCAGCTCTCGCATGAATAGCAATGTTTGTTAGCTAGCTATCATTTATCTGTGGTGAAGCAGGTAACATATCCATGCTTTTCCCCTCAAAAAAGAACAGTTTACGTCCACACTTAGAAAGCCACATGTGCAATCAATCATCAGATTAATCTGCTCAGGAAAGGGGACCGCAGCACAACCCACGTTACAAAATGGTTTTTTTAGATGTTTTGTGCAGTTACGTATTTCGTATCGTCACCAGAGAGGTTGCCAGTTCCACAAATTTGCCATCAAAAAAAACATGAAACAATTAGGATAAAAACCTGATAGTTTTGTTGTCTAATGGGAATTGGCTTATTGATTACCAACGAAACCACTAGTTTCCTGTAGGACACATTTAGATCCCATTAGGAAACCATCAAATGTGTCTGGAATCAATCTCAGAACACCTGTTAAACCATTAAAATTCTTTACACTGTGAGATCAACCCATCAGCAAAACACAAAATACCATTAGTGAATATTGGACACTACCGGGAACCAACAAAAACTTCTGGTTTCTGTTTTTTTTCAGCACAGCTGTGTGTGTAACAGGAGAAATACAATTAGTTTGGGGTGGGCTGGTCTGTATCATGTAACTCCCAGTCTGAAAACAAGTCCCTCTCTGGCCCTGCACGCCATAAAGCATCAAGGCGTGACAAACAACTGCTGCTGAGAATCTCTGAGCCTGTGGAAGACCTCCAAACTTGCATTTTTGGGATAATTTTGGTGTTCGAACTAAAGATTGGAGAAGGTCAAAAAGCTTATTCAGTCAGATAATTGCTGTCATTTTTTGCTCCAGTATACTAAACACTTAGGGACTACATGAACTGAAGCTTTGATACAGCTGTTGACAGGGCAGTTTTTCACCCTACAAGCTCTCCGCTTGATCACTTTCTTTCTACATCAGCCTTGAGGAGGGATGAGAGCAAACACTCAGTTTAGCCTCTCTGTGTGAGTACACTGGCTCAGACTCTACAGCAGTAACAAAAGTAAAGGCCCCACCCCACTCCTGCTTCCACAGCCCATCATTTTCCACCAGCCTTGAAATAGCTGTTGGTGCTTGTTTGTGATTGATACTGTGCTGCTGTCTTGAATTATTGCTATGTCAAAGGACATGTGTTGGTTCTCTCACTTTTGCCTTGGCTGGTGAAGTGACAATTCAGCAAAAAATCTAATTTACTTCTAATTCTAATTTATTTCTAATTTTGACCTTACCACAATAGTAGTTGACAGGCAAAAGCACAGAATTTAGGTGGCTGCTTAGTGCTGAGTGATGTATTGAATGTATTGATACAAAATAACATTGTGAATATTGTGGCAATATTGCATTCAAGCAGTCCTTGCATACGAGTTTGAGCGCATAAACCTCATTAGCGAAATGGAAACCTCAAGCAATAATGTGTAATGTGATCAAATTGCGTAGTAGATAAAATCTCCACCTTGAACATGGGAGAAAATTCCCCATTTAGACAGGAATATATGCAAGCTTTGTAAATCCAACCATTTCAAGAAACATCTGTTGGAGTGTTATTTTGAATCTACTTGGCAGCAATTTGTTTACTTCCAAGTTTACTGTCATATATATGATATATATTATAAATGTATCTTATGTCCATATCATAGTTCTTCCTTATGGCTGCTATTACTGTTTTTAGCTACGACACACTTTTATCCTATTTTTATTGATAACTATATGCCATACAATGTCAGAAACATAGAAGTATATTTGACATTACATGGCTTCTGGAAAATGAGATGATTTATTTAGGAAATCTGTTTGCTCAGTGTTATTGTTGGGAGTATAAGCTTCTGTTACGTTAGCTTTATTAGCCTCTTAGCATCGTAACTAAAGAAGCAAAACTGGCATCTAACATGTTTTGGCTGGTTTGACTGCATATGGGGTAAGGGTAAAATAGTGTAAATTTGAATCTTGCTGAGCCTTCTTTTTAAAAGTAGATGCACTCTTTTAACTGGTGAAAGGATTTCACTTCAGAGAGAGCATTCTTAAGCATACCAGCAAAAAATGTGTTTCTGCCCCCAAAATATACTTGTGAATTACATTTTCCCCTCAGAAACACATACATGCACAGGCCGCAGTATGCGTCATTAGAGGCAATGCAGGTGAGATGAGTTGACAGTTGGGGGAAATTATTCCATGGCAAAAATATGGAGCATAATTAACTTCTCATTTTTCACTGTGAACGTTTATTCTTTGCTGCTTTTGCAAAGAATCATTGCAAATTACACAGATTTCTGTCAGAGTGTGACCTCTTGTTATTCCCCAAGAGGCTCGCTACAATGATACATTCGTCTCCCACAAAATCCCTGCTGAGAGGCTGTGGAAATGAAGCAGCACTAATGTGCTGTCCCTCGCCTGTGGAGGAGAGTGTATGTGCGCCAGCATGTGTGCATGTGAGTGGATGTGTTTTTTGCGGGTGTGTGTTATGTGTAAAATAATGTGTGTAAGACAGACAAAGAAAGACAGACACAAAGAGTAGTTTAATGGTCTGTATTTTAAGGGTGCAACAGTGCATCATGGCATGACATATCGCAAAGCAATTTGATTACCTGTTTTATGCAGCGTTTGTTGTTTGTACACCCAGAGGTTGCATTTAACCGCTTAAACCCTATGCTCTCAGAAAAAAAGGTACTAAACTGTCACTGGGGGAATAACACCTATTGTCACTGGGGTGGTACCCTCAAGGGTACATCTCTAACTTTAGTCAGGGAACATAATTGTACCATAAACCATTGAAATTATATTTTTTAAGCTGTATTGACTCCACACACCCTGTCTTGTCTCCAGACTTTTAATTTTTATTGATCTGTTTAAAACATTAGATTATAAAAAAGTACAAATATGTACTTTTCACTGGGAAAAACTTATTTAAGGTGCACATCTGGACCTTAAAAGCACTGTTGTACCTTTTGAGGGTACATTTACATTGCTTGTACCTTGATGAACAAGAAATGTACCTGCACAGTACCTTTATTTCTAACAGTGTAGTGGGTATTTCTAACATGTATGAGGGTCCACACTTCAATTTATCACTCTCTTAACTACATCTGTACAACTAATGGTGGTTTTCCACCACACAGTGACGATACTGTACAATTACAAGTCCATGATTAGACATTTGGTTATTCCACTGCCAAGTGACATGTACTGTACCTGATTATCCATAGTAAATTTGGTTCCCGTTCTTGCTGGGATACCATGCATGCCAAAGTGGAATGTGTGGGTGGAGCTAGACCATTGACTGGTTAGACTGAAAAAACAAACAAAAACACTAAGTCAGAACTCGAAGCTCCTCCATTTTTTGTAAGCCACAGTTTGTTTGTAATTAAATGCTGTCCTGCAAACTAAAAACTGTTAAACTCACCAAAAGCAAGTGCATTTCACATCCTCTTAAACAGATACATAACTAAGGAAAAAACGTACTGTTTATGTTAGAATATTGTTACGAGCTCAGGAACCACTAAAGCCAAAAGAAATGGCAAATTGTCTAGGGTCTAACTTATGTATTCTAGTCCTGACTGTAACCAAGGCACACTGTCCCTATGTGTTGCGATTTATTGTGAAACATGAGCCTGAGTAAAAGTGTATGCCTAAGTCTAGATGGAAACCCCCACCGAAGGCCAACTCACCTGCTGCCAAGTCTCTAAGTCACCTGGAAAGGAGTTGGGGCCAGCCCAAGCCTTGAGCCCATAGTCGACCAGCTCAAGCCGTATCCACGATAGCGTTCAGGTTTTATTAATCAATCGAATGGGTGCTCCGACAAAAATCCAAAATATATGCAATAGGACTCCACAAAAAGGGGAGCGAGAGCATAAGAGAGAGAGAGAAAGACGCCCACCGGTCCATCGCTCACTGTTCCAACCAAAAAAACTGTTTTCCCGCCGTTGGTCTCCTCCCTCCCAGCCGAGCCCCATCACAATTAATAAAGGCATCCGTGAGGCGGTTGGTGCCCCCGTGTGGTTCCAACATGAAGGTCAGTATCTGCCACTAGCTCATAACTTTCCTAATGTCTCCCGCCCTCAAAGAAAAAAAAAACAAACAAAAAAAAACCTAACAAAACAAGCAAAACCCATACCACACCACCACATTCATCTTGTTTAACTCTTCTTTTTTTGAATATGCTATCAGCTCCCAACTCCCTTTCCTTTTTTTTTTTTTTTTTTTTGTACAATTACACTATATTTCCACAATACAGGTCTACTAATGACAGATAAACAAAATTTGAAATTATTACCAGAATAAATTTCACTTCAGTAAACTTCCCAACTCAGATCTTGCCATCTTTTGGATGCAGCCTGGACAGAGCATCAGCAATCACATTCTCTCTCCCAGCCACATGCTTCACCACTAAGTTATAGAGCTGTAGTACCAAGCTCCACCTCTACTAAGCAGTCTTAAACTTTGCAAGAAAGGTCAGGGGGTTGTGATCACTATAGATTACCACATCCCCAACTGAACTAGACACGTATACTTCAAAATGTTGTAAGCCAACACCAAAGCCAACGCCTCAATGGTGGAATACAATCTTTGATGCTTGTTTAACTTCTTGGAAAAATATGCTACTGGCTTATCAATACCAGCTGCATCAGACTGTAGTAGGACAGCACCCACGCCTACCTCACAAGCATCCACCGCCAATTTGAATGGGGCATAAAAATCTGGTGCAGCCAACACTGGCTCACAGGTTAGCACTGCTTTCATTTGTTTAAAGGCCTTTGCACAAGCGCTAGACCAGGTGAACTTAACCTCTTTCTTCAGGAGGTTAGTCAGAGGTGCCACCACCGCAGCAAAATTTGGAACAAACCACCTGTAGAATCCACACATGCCCAATACCCGCATCAAATCCCTACGAGATTTTGGTACTGGTAGATCTACAATTGCTTGGATTTTAGCCCACATCGGAATGACCTTCCCTTGCCCAACTTGGTGACCCAAATAAGTGACCTGACCTCTCGCGATCTCACACTTTTCCAAATTACCAACAAGCCTAGCCTGATGTAACCTCTGCAGCAACTCCTGTAAATGATGTATGTGTTCTTGCCAGGAGTCACTATAGACAACCACATCATCAATGTAAATAACTACATTACTAAGACCAGCTGTGACTTGATTCATTAACCACTGAAAGGTCGCTGGTGCGTTCTTCATCCCAAAAGGAAGAACCTTGCAGACATACAAAGAATTCGGAGTCACAAAAGCAGAGATTTTCTTGCCCTATCTGAGAGTGGAACCTGTCAGTAGCCTTTTAGCAAATCAAGTTTGGACACATACTGAGCTCTACCAATACGATCTATACAATCCTCTAAACAAAGAATAGGAAAAGCATCTGTCTTTGTCACTTGATTCACCTTTCGATAATCTATGCACAACCTCAGTGAATTATCAGGCTTTGAAACTAGCACCACAGGTGAGCTCCAATCACTCTGCCTTGGTTCTATAACACCAGTATCTTTCATATATGCCAGTTCTTGTTTAACCATACTTAGTTTAGAAGGAGACAGTCTATAAGGGTGCTGTTTAATAGGTGCAACATCACCAGCCTCAACATCATGGACTCATGGATAGGCTGAGGACACAGTCTGGGTAATGCCAAGTTCATGCATCGCTTGTTGAAACACTACAGATGTAAGCGGGAGAAAAATTGGAGCAAAGCATCAACAATGGGACAGCTTCAGGAAAACATTTACATTTACATTTACATCATTTAGCAGACGCTCTTATCCAGAGCGACTTACAAAAAACTTACAAAAAACGAGTTGTAACATCCATTATTGTAAGCAAGAATTAATTTCCCTTCTTAGTTTTCAGAAGTTTTAAGTCACCTGGAAAGGGGTTGGGCCAGCTCAAGCCTTGAGCCCGTGGTCGACCGGCTTAAGCCGTGTCCATGATAGCGTTCAGGTTTTATTAGTCAATGGAATGGGTGCCCCAACAAAAATCCAAAATATATGCAATGGGAGTCCACAAAAAGGGGAACGGGAGCATGAGAGAGAGAGAGAGAGAGAGAGAGAGAGAGAGAGAGAGAGAGAGAGAGA
>JAILXH010166256.1:5082-20469 GCA_023558415.1 Piaractus mesopotamicus
CTCATTCAAATACAGCTATTAAATGGCTATTCCTTTAAGTTCCAAAAAGTTATTTCCAGCTGCTGCCATTGTGAATCCTTATTTTTATCTCCAAAGTACACAAGAGTGAGACAAGAGTCTTAAGTATCATTTACAAGCAAACAGTGGACAAAGATTGCAGGAGAACTATGGATAAATCATCACATGGCAAACTAAAAAAAAAAATACAAGAAAGTGGAAAAAAAACTACAGCTCCCCTAAAACGAAGATGTAACGTAGTGTTATAAAAGCAAGAGGCTACAGTCACAGAAGAGTTGGAGCATGCAGCTACAGTGGATGACTGTGGACGCTGGTGATGAAAATTGGAAACCGTGTTCATGTTAGTTTTAAGGTTTACTCTGCGTTCATGTGATTTTTCAAACTCCGGTTAACTGTTCAAAAAAGTTCAGTGAACTTTGATTTCACACAGTAGAAAAAATGTTATTGAATTATTGAAAGTTAGAAGAAATACATTCTGACGAAACTTGTTTTTTCCACTCGTAGTTAACAAAATGCACTGCTTTAGGGATTAGAGAAAACAAGACAAATGCGATTGATCGCTATGAACAGTTAGCTTAAACAGTCATTTGCTAACAGTTTACTTAGTCTTATTCCATCTCCCTTCATCCATATTAATGTTCTTATGAAAACTCCCTGGTGACTTTTTGTTGAATTTTATTTACTCCTTCAGTTCATGAATATCTCTCTCTCTCTCTCTCTCTCTCTCTCTCTCTCTGTCTCTCTGTCTCTGTCTCTCTTTCTCTCTTTCTCTCCCTCTCTCTCTCTCCCCCTCTCCCTCTCCCTCTCCCTCTCCCTCTCTCCCTCTCCCTCCCTCCCTCAGGACGCTGTGTAATGAAGAGTATCTCTAGCAGTCTAAAAGAGACAATGAACCCTGGGGACATGGTGCAGGACGCTATCCACAACTTCTCTCCGGCATATCAGCAGTACACTCAGCAGAGTACGCTGGAGCAGCCGGGGGGTGGTCTTACTCGCAGCCTCAGCACCGGCTCAACACGCGACAACGAGAAAACACTGCTGCTCAGCTCCGACGACGAGTTTTGAGAGAGAACAAGAGAGAAAGAAAGAGAGAAACAAACTCAACAGAATTTAGCTTACAAACTGTTGCTTATTTGCGAAACTATAATGATGTGCCATAGCTATGACACACACACACACACACACACACTATATGTCCATAACTATCCAGATGCTCTTTCTAATTAGTCACTTCTGCTATTTTAAAATGCACCCTAACACGGCTAACAAGGGTGTTCTGTTGCGCATGCTCAGCTTGTATAATCTCCATAGAAAAACTTTGCCAGTAGAATGGTGAGCTCTGGAGTAGTTTCATTAGTCTGAGATCACCATGCCCAATGCCAAGCATCAGCTAAAAAAGACCCCCACCAATTAGGCTTTGGAGCAGTGGAACTGCATTCTCTGGAGTGATGCTGCTCCGCCCAGTATTTTACTGTTTAACTGCAGTCATCCAGAAATAATCAACCAACATCTCTACCTGACCTCACAAATGCTCTTGTGGCTGAATGCAATCATATCCTCACAGCAGTGTTTCAACATCTAGTGTAAAGCTTGTTACTGCACCAAAGGGGCAGGACAAATTCCCCTAATACCCTTGATTTCTGAAAAAAAAAAAAAAAATGCTGGGGGAACAGGTGTCTACAAAGTTTTGGACAAATAGTATGGATCTATTACATAGACAAAACCCCAAAGAACCCCAAACCATTTAGCATTATTCATACTTCATTATTCATACTTTTTTTTTTTTTTTTTTTTAATATTTGAGTGCGGTAGTGTATTCAGCTCATAGTATGTTTTGCTGTTCATTTTCTGGCTCTCTGACTCCTACATCTCTCTCTGACCGATTGGACCCTGCACTGTCCTGTTCTGCTCATTAGTTTGCAGCTGGAGTTCCACTGACTTGCACCCTGTTACAGTAGCCCTCTTTTTATAAGCTAGAATATGCGCCGTGTGGCTGAGGTTCTAGCAGCCAGCCTGCTGTGGGCCAGAAAACGCACTGACACTGCGTATCTCTTTCTGTTTGACCAATATTAAAATTTCACCAGCTTCTCAACTTACCTCAGTTGTAGTTAGCGCCGGCAAGTTTGGTGTGCGAAGTTTGCTTCTTTAGTTGAGCGCTGGAGCTGTGAAGCTGCACTAATAACACAGTTTGAGGCAAGTTTGTGTGATGCTACTTGGTGTTGTATTTGCTTCCATTACTTACATTAGCCTTGTCACTCCAGTACAAAACGAAACAAGCAGATGTTAAACACCAAACACATCTTGGTTGATCGTCTTTTGAGGTAAGAGGGGAAAATGGCTACGGGACTTTTCACTGGTTTGTTGTTTTAACGGGACCGTTTTCTGCAGTGATGAGGCTGTACAAGTATCTCCCTCTCCAAAAGATTATATTAAAGGAGTAGATCTACTGTGCTAACATGACAGGAATGGAAGGTAGTATGCCTTAATTAGCATGATATAATTTGCATATTGCTAATTGGTGGCCATTTGTTTTAAGTCATTGAGTGCGCTGGCTTGCACTTAATCTGTTAACTGCTGAAAATGTCAGTAATTCGTTTAATGGGTTTACATGCACTTGGGTAATCAGATAATGAGAACTCTTTCTGCAGTCAGGCAGTGATCGGAACAACGGAGCGCACTCCATGTTTCATGTTAAACATTAGTTTGTTTAACTGGAATATTCCCATAAGGACTTTTACAGGTGTGTTATGAACTAAACTAGGCTGTGCTGAAACAGGGAGTTTGCACATAGATTTATAGCAGCAAGCAGCCACTAGGTGGCATCATTGTGCTGTTATTAATGCATATGGCTGTAAGGGTCACATCTGTACATCAGCAGCTGGTGTAGGGGAGAACTTTAATGTGTGAATGCTAAACACTAATTTCAGTACAGTAGTGTACACTACCAGTCAACAGCTTGGACACACTTACTTACAGAAGAATTGTTCTTTATTTCTGCTGCTGAACGCATGTAACATGGATAATGAAGATGTTTCAACAATGAAAGAACACGTATGGCTTTACATGGGAAGCCACCCGAGATACTTTTTGAACAGGAATAAAAAGAATAAACATATAATCGCATTGAACTGGCTCAGAAACTTCAGTTATTGAGATGTAAAAGTCATTCTGAGTAGGATGTAAAATGGTGCATTATATTTTGACTTTTTTATCCAGAATGAAGCACATCACATCAGACCACTCAGAATGACGTTGTTGACATCTTAACCATTTAATTATGCAGAAAGTTTGAAAAGTCAGTGCAAATTCCTCTATAAGCATAAACCTTTAGTTGAAAATAATATAAAAAAAACACACATTAAGGCTTTTGACTGGTTCTGTAAGTTCTGTTCCTAAAAGGGGGTCCAATATTGCAGGTTTTCAAGCATACATTCTTCATTAAAACTTTATTTTTCCTTTTTCAGGGCTAATATACAGACTGTAGACACAACATTAAAGACAGGATTCTGTTATTTCTAATTAGAGATTTTATGTTTTCACAGTGCAGAACGCAATGATATTTAAAGGCCAAACCCACGTTTTTGTGCTTTCATTGTTTATGTAAATGATAAACTGCTTTTATTTCTTTTTATTACACTTTGATATGAGCTGACTTTTTTTTTTTTTTTTTGAGTTCAAACTTGTGCATTCCCCATATATGTACATACAGAAACCTACATTATGATTATTATTAAGCTGTTAATAAATACATACTGTTTCAGGTGGAACAGGAAACTGTACATAGCTGATATGAGATTTTTTAGGCTTTAATTAAGGTGCCTAGTTTTGTACTGTAAGCCTTCTGAATATGGCTTTTGCATATTGTTGGTGCCGTTTACGTTCTGTATAGATTATTCAGCATTTTGTGTTTGTGGGATGGAATAAAGAGGATTAAGAGGATCTCATTTATTTTGTTCTGTGTTTTGTGCTCTGTTGCTCTGTGCATTAACTATCAACACTCAGATGAAAAGACTGAAGTCAACCCTGTAGTCTACCTACATGGATTAATATTGTTATTGGTGCTGATCCTGGCACTAAAATACAGTATCGGTATGAGCAGCAGAGAATACCAGTTTCTGCTTCATGCGCACCAGTCAATGGAACAGTAATACAACATTCACTCATTAATTCTGAGGACTACAACCAGCAAGGAAAGTTAATTAAACCTCTGAACATGAACGATGCTGACGAGCAGTGACTGTAGATCTGAAACCAATCAAATATGAAATTATCCAACTAGTTAATGATGTTCCTTCACGCTTTTTGTTTGCGGAACAGAACACTGCTTTTACTAAAACAGTAGAATGGTGCAAATGTTATGATTGATAGGCAGCTGTCGAGAAGTTAAGTTAGACTCAGTATAGGTACTCAATATCACAGGTACCTGAGTATCAGGTATCAGCGTCTGTGCTGGATGGAAGTTGCCTGGTGAGGCACATAGTTAAGAAATTGGATCTTTCTGTCAGTACAGACATACAATTGTGGTAATATCTATCCTTCCTATCGTGTTCTGGGTCAAAGTTGGTCAAATTTAGTCATATAAAGTCTGCACCATTTGGGCTCAAAGATACTGCCTCTCTCTCTCACACACATTTCTTCGCCTACCATGCAAGTGCGCTCAAACACACACACACACACACATAAATACACAGTCCATGGGAACTAAATATTTTTGGCAGGAAAGTGTAATCCAGTGTTATTGGGGGGAGGGACTGGTTTAGGGTCCTGTGAAGGACAGAGCCCACATTTCTTGCTGCGTATTTCGATCTGCTGCCACTATAACAGCTAAAAGGAGGTTCACAATTTATGAAATCTTTGATCAACTGGATGTCCATGATTTACAGAAGAGTGGATGATGTGCCCTCTAGAGCAAGCAAATTCAATAATGTGTCTTAATGATTATAATTATTATTTAGATTAGAGGCAAGGAATATATAGAATTACACCTTTGTTGTATTTTTTATGTCTGTACTATTCAACCTCATATACCTACTTTAGAGAAAGAGACTGAGATCAAATCACAGTCTAAAAACACAAACAAGTACTATTAGTATTTTTCACTTCATTAAAAATGTATAGCGTTCATCCTAACAATATATTTGCGTTTAAAGGTTTTTAACAAACAATACGTTCCTGCTGTTGGTGCTATGATATTTCACAATAGGCCTAGTTATGTATCTGTATAAGCACCATTAAATGTAAAGCCTTCCCAGAAGAGTAGAGGCTGTTACTACAGCAGAGGGAGACAAACTCCCTATTAATACCCCTGATTTCACTAACACTAGACCACCACACTAGACACTACACTAAACACTAGAACACCAGACACAGGCCTGGACTGTAAATGAGCAGCAGATGCTCAACCCACTTGCCACAGACTTCTCTAACTGTAGACAGTTTGAGGAAGGCTCATTCCTGTTCCAGCATGACTGTGTCCCTGTGTGCAAAATGAGCCCCATAAAGACATGGTTTGATGAGTTTGGCGTGGAGGAACTCCAGTGGCCTCCACAGAGCCCTGACCTCAACCCCACTGAACACCTTTGGGATTAACTGGAACGTCGATTGTGAGCCAGGCCCTCTCGTCCAACATCAGTGTCTGACTTCACAAATGCTCTTTTGACTGAATGGGCACAAATTCTCACAGACACACTCTCACGTTTTTGGGGAAAGCTTTCATAGCCGGAAACGGGGGTAACTCCATGTTAATGCGCATTGGTTTTGGAACGGGATGTCCAACAAGTTTACACAGGTGTGATGGTCAGTTGTCCACATACTTTTGACAATATAGTGTATGTTTCTAACTCATTAATTAATGCATTTAATGAATGTTTCAAAAGGATAATGTAATTGTAATGGAGTACTACTGTACCTTTATGATTATATCATGATTATATCATGATTCATGTACATTTAGTTAATGTAAAGCATTACTTGTTATACATGTGTTATTGACTTGGCTAAATGTAATGACATATTTTGTTGCTCCACATAGGATTCTGCAGTACTGCACATTATAGCTAATGTAGTTCCTATGAGCATAAAGCACTACGCTGCTGTAAAACAGATCAATAGAAAAGCTGTGCCTAACAATGTTCCTAGGTGGAGACAATCCTGGATATAAACTGATATTCAGTGCCATTTTAACAGGCCTGTGACAATTTCTAAGAAAACACAAAAGCTATATAGAACCCCATTTATATTAACCCCTGTCAAGTGTAAAACCCACCATCGACACCAGAGGTCAGCCTCACCTGAGTATTGATTTAGATGATGATTAGATGGATGGATACTTCATTGATCCCGAAGGAAATAGCAGCCATTATCAGTCACACAACACAGGACAGGATGAAACAGTATAAAAAGAAGAATAAATACAAAAAACTATCTACAGGCCTATATACAAATAGAAATATACAAAAATCTGAGATGAAAAAGGCAGTGCAATAATGACTATACAAGGAGGCACAGGTAGCGGCAAATAATGACAATACTGAATGAATATGTGCAGATATTGGTACTGAAATAAAGTGTCTAGGTGTGGAGTGTCCAGATGTGCAAGATGTGCGATAAGGTGTGCAGATATGTACCGATAGATAAAATAAACCTATGATTTAGCATGATTGATTAGTATGATTTGCTTCCTAGGGACACCTTAATGTCTCTCACTTGCAGCTCATTAACCTCCCTTTATAAGGACCTACACAAACACTGGCTCTCTGCAAAGTAGTGCCAGTTCATCTGTGTACTGAGCCTTGTTTCACTACTGTTCCTGGATTTTTGGTTTGCCTGGACTTTCTTCTGAACTCTTGGACTCTGCTTTTTTGGACTCACTTTGGTACCTTTGCTAGTATTTTTAATCTATCCGGGTTTTTGACTATTTTGGACTGTCTCAGTGTATTTAGTTGGCCCTATAAAACCCCTTATGGTGCTTTTAGATTATGTGTTAGATTAGTAAAATATGATAAATATTTGATGTTCCTTGGTCACTGTTTTAGTACTTTAAGCTTGCTTAGACTGCTATTCTTGATTTGCATTTAGCTGTAATCCTCTCAATGAGGAAGCAATTTGAAATACATTTGATTTTTACGGTTTACGAATATGGCTACTAAACATGTGTTAATGTTTAAGGTAACACTTTACTGTAGGGTACTGTTCATAAGGCTACGTGACACCTACACAAACTTGTCATTACAACTGACCTAACCCTATATAAATGTTTATAAATGACTATTTCTACAGGCATCATCTGCCATAAAGGCTACTTTAGCTAACTTTGTTCAGAATTGACAAATGTAGTGAATGATGCCTACTGGAACAAGCATTTATAAACATTTATGTAGGGTTATGCCAGTTGTCATGACAAACTTATGTAGATGTCATGTAGCCTTATAAACAGTACCTTACAGTAAAGTGTTATCAAGTTTAACACTTTAGTTTCCATAAAATAATAATAACATAAACAAAGGAAGCTCAGTGCCTTTGTTCTGATTAATTTTCAGCATGCAGAAACACATAAATCTGTCTGAATGGCTGTAAATAATGTGATGTATTGCTTCAACTTCAGGTTTTGTGGTGCTGCTCTGTCACACTGAGAGGTTCAAATCCACTCTGTGTGATCCACTGAGTCATGCAGGTCAACTGATCTGCACTACACTGTCCACTGGGTCTCACCGTGCTGTCTGGCAGGAAGTAGTCTTTATATGTTACTTCCATTAAGCAAAACCTAATTCTAACCCTGGCCGCTTATCCTAACTCTAACCTTAACCTTGGCCTTAATCCTAACCCTAGTCTTAACCTTAATCCAAAACCTAATTCTGTCCCTCACCCTGGCCCTAATCCTAACCCTAATCCAAAATCTAATCCAGTTAAGATCCAGTTACAGAATGGTGTCAGCAGTGTGTCAATAACAGCTTGTTGAGGATGTTGAGAGTCTGTATTAGACCTGTTACGTTCAGTTATGTTCAGTTATGTTCAGTTATTTCTCAGGTTAACATCTGCAGATATGAACTTGGACAGTCGAAATGAAGTGAAACTGAATTCAGAAAATTATAATCAAAGTTTATTTATGCAGTAATTACAGCTCTTGATAATCGACTGAATGCATTCACTGCTGCTACACCATTAATATGTTGTTGATGTGTTACTGAGAGTCTGTTAAGTGTTTATTTCATCTAAAAACGACTAAAAACGACCACTCAAAGTGTCACCAGCTTCGCCTATCTATGGCTTGGCTGTGGCTAACACACACACACACACACACACACACACACACACACACATCATTTAAACCGCTTATCCTTCTGGGGCGCTGGAGCCTATCCCGGCAGTCATTGGGCAGAAGGCAGAATCTGTGGCTAACAACAGTTGTAAAATAAAACACCACAACTTGTGTGAAAGCAGTGTCTTATTTAACAGCGGTGAAGGGTACAATTTGTTCTAGAACTATTTTGAGGTGATTTAGCCATACAGGGTCAAAACTGAACTCAGTGATGTTTGCTGTCTGTTATGTTTGCACACAGACGTATTATTTCTGCATCTGTGTTCTTTGTGTTCAGCTATGCTGCAGATGATGACTAGTGCGAAAGCTGTGCTAATTACACTGGGTTTTGCTGGCTTTCAGTAGTAAATGAGTGGACTAGTAAAGATTTCTATAAAGATCATGTAAATGTAACGACAGACTTTGCTTATAGTGCAAATAAATGCCAAACATCTTCATGTGTTTGTCCTGCTGGGTTACGCCTCTAGTCACACAGACTCATAGTCTAGTTTGATGACTTGGTTATGTGCTATGAATGAATAAAAATATATTTTATTTTATTGATTAGCATGTCAGTAATATTACACTTGATAAGCAGAACGTTACATACCAACAGTATGTGCATTTAGTTCTAGAAACAGTAGGATATTTTTTTACTTAAAGTAACTCCAACAGCATGTACTTTTATACTTTGTGCTTGAGTGAAAATGAAGAGTTTAACAAGTTTATTTTTACCAGAGTACTTGTACTTTTCCTTAAGTAAGGGACTTGTGTACTTCTGCCCCCTCTGTTTATGTATTCTCTGTGTTGTTTATTTTGTACTTGCTGTAAAAAACAAAAAGAAGTAGAAAACCACACAAATGTAAATCAGCTGGCTGTGTGTCGCAGCTGTGATTGGATAGAGGAGTATTAGGGGTGTGCTTTCAAGCAAACATTGTGATAAGCTCAGCTCATCGAATCAACATCAACTTTAATGACATTACAGTAGATCAGCTGTCCCATTTGCCCGATTTCTTCTTATTCCATTCCTCCTACTCCTCTCCTCAATCCCTCCGTGTTCGTCCTGTGTAGGAGTAGCAGTAGAAAAGGAGGAGGAAGACAGGAGCAGTGGCAATAATTTTTTGGTAATTGTCCGTGACTTGGATGTGTTAAACACAAATTTCCAATACAGCTACCACAATTTCCAGGCAGCCACAACTAGAGAAAAAGTAGATAAAAATGGCTTCCCTGACATTTTAAGCCCTAAACTCTGCTCACTTCCCGTAGCAAAGCATAATGGAAAATGGAGTGTCTTACTCCTTGTTACGACCTTAGGGGTCATGTTGTTGTGTTCTTTGCAGTTTTCTTTGTTTTTGTTTTTTTTTCTTTGTTTTTTTTTTGTGTTGCAGTGTCATGACGACTCCAGTCCAGCAGGGTGCTCAACCTATAAAGGCTGGATTGCTACCAGGTGGAAGCATGAGAGAGAGTTACATGCTGCTGCTTCCCGGTTCCCTGACCACCAACCTGAGAAACGTAACTAGTAGTTTACAAGGTGTTAAGGTTTTCAATGTGGTGTGTAAAACCTATGTTTTCAAATGGTGTTGAAACTTTAATATATGCTCCAGCTCACATAGTGTGGATGTTACCTTTGAAGTTTGTATATTCTCCATCAAAGTCTGTGAGGCCTAGACCCTGCAGTATGTTCCTCAGTTTAGGGAAGGAGGACATTTGTTTCTGTTTTCTCCTGGTTATTGGTTTAGTTAAGGAGTTGGGTTGAATTTGATGTATTTTCTTTTTTTTTTTTTTGTTTGTTAGGTTTAGTTAGTGGTTAAAACTTAGTTAGCTTTGTTATGTTTATTTTCTCCTACCCTCCTTTCTTATGTTTTTTTTGGTTCTGTTTTCTCATCTATGTTTCAACTTCAACAAATCTTTATCAGTGTGAAGCTGGATGTTGTATGTGTGGTCGAGGGCTACCCCTAGACTGGGTCACTCCTACAGCTCGGATTTCCAACAGGTACATCTTTAGCCCCTTTAGTTAAAAAAACAAAACAAAAACATAATTGTATCGTATTCCACTGCAATTGTATATCTTAAGCTGTATTGACTGCACACACTCTGTCTTGTCGCCAACCTTTTTATTTCATTGTTCTGTTTTAAAACATTAGTTTGTGAAAAAGTACAACTGTGCATTTTTCCTCTGAGAAAAAACTTAAGGTACTGTGGAGGAGGCAGTGCCATCAATAGTCACATGCAGAGCGGAGAGCCAGTCATGAGCCAGCGGGCAGAGTAGCTAATGATGTTCACCTGTTCCTGCCAGCCTATGTATAGTCATGTCTTTTCTCACTAGACGGGTAGAGACCAGTGAGAAAGAGATGAGGAAAGACACAGAGCGAGCTGACCAGAATCAAGGCAGAAAAGTCACAAGTGAAGCAGTTCTTATTTCATTGTAGTGGCTGAACAGCTCAGTGTCTCCATACCCTCCTTCCAGTGTCCTCACTCCTTACAGCAGATCACAGGGTTATCTCAGGTACACAGTTGGATCTCAAAATCATTGTTGTACCTTGAAAAGAACATTTACACTGCTTGTCCTTGATCAGGGTTCGGCAACATGCGACTCTCTTACTGCCTTGTTGTGGATCTGCAGCAGAATATATTTATTTTTAAATAAAAATCTAAAATAATACAATAAATGGTCTTAAATACTTGAGTTAGTGTATATCTGCAAATTCACCCTTTAACCCTGAAGACTGGCACGCAGACAACAATCTCTCCTAGCTAGCAGCTAACGAAAAGGCAAAGAAAAGAAAGATTTAAGATGAACATTGATCATTTGGTGACGAACAGACTTATTTGCATTCATAATCACTCCAGCTGATTTCCTGATATGTTTAATCTGCAACGAGAAACTGTCAAACACTAAAAAAGTCACGAAGCTGAAATCAGTTTCTGTTTTACCAGCTTCTTGTTCAAATGTTCCCGTTCCACCTACAGTGGTGCAGCAGTTACATTCTGGCGCCTCGGGCACCAATTAAGGAGGAAACGAAAAATTCAAACAAGAAGCTGGCAAATGAGCATCGACTTCAGCCTCGTAAGAAATCGAACTTTGAGAGACATTTTACAAGAAACTATTCAACTTTTGCGGAAAAAAATCCTGCTGGAGATGCGAGAAAAGTGGCTATAGCGCAGATAGAGCTTAATGCAGTGCAAAGTAGGTATGTTTTTATTTTTTAGCCTATACTAGTACATTAACATATACTGAGACATATTCACAGCCAAGATGTGGCTCCCAAGGTAGTTTAATTTTTGTTGAAAGGACAAAATGGCTCTCCTTAACATTTGGGTTGCGACCCCTGTCCTTGATGAACAAAAACTGAACCTGTACAGTATCTTTTATCTAGATTTGTATCTTTTATTTAGATTTGTACTGCAACTTTATTTCCAGATGTCTATATTAGATATAAGGTGTTGTAATTCTTATATCAAACAAATTTGTCTACATTATGCCACAGTCTTTGGCTTTTCCAGCTTTTAAGTGAATTGCAGCCTCAAACATCTCCTTAGAGAAGTGGCTTCCACCGTTTTGCTCCACCAATTTGTCTATCTTCTCCAGCAGCTCAGTGACCTGTTTTCTGTTACTTTGGTTGTCATTATTAATAATGTGGTACCTCCTTCCACACTGCTCGAACAGCCTGATAAGAGCACTGCAATGTCTAAATGGATTCCCCCTTTCTAACTCATCTCCATGGATGAAGAGAATTATTGTGTATTTTTTCACCTCTTCTCCAAACATCATTTCAAACTCCTCAGCAATCTGTTTACTATTTGCTGAGACCTTTTTAAGTTGCAATATATAAAGGAAAGCATGTGGTCCTGGGCTGGAAAGATTAGCACCCCTCCGTAACTCTTCAACCAGTTGCAGCTCAGAAAGGTGTGTGTTATTTATCCCTGGAGTGTCCAACACAGAAACATTCCTCCCTTCTACTACTGCATGCTGAATCTCACACTGCACTGTAACAGAGTCATAACTGTACTCGGATCTGAATTTATTCTCTCCCAGGATGGTGTTTCCTGTAGCACTCTTCCCTACACCACTCCTCCCCAGCAGAACAATTCTTCTGTGAAGGGGATCTTCCTCAGGGCGGCACAGCATTTGCGGATGAAGTCCCATCTCTGGAGCTGAATGTGAATAAAAAGAGGGAGACATCACTGCAGTTACTGTCTTTGAACATCCCTGGACAAATTATATGTTTTGTTCAGTTTTTAAGCTAAAAATAAGTCAACACTTCCTCTACAGGGAACACACTTTAATATGGCATTTTCTTGCAAATATTAGGGCACAGTTTCTACTTATTTAATAAAAATAAAACTTGATCCATAACTGCTGCAAAGGCCTCATTTTATATTTTATCATTTTATAGTTTTTTATTTTTTAATATTTTAACATCAGCAAATAAATGGTAAGTGTTCACTAAAAATTGTGTGTTCTCTGTACAGGACGTGTACTTTTCACTTTAGCAAAACATGAGTTGTATGTGACAATATGTAATTCATTACATCTTTGTTAGAACGTAGTTCATTCAGTGCCACTGAAAATGAATTTTTTCGATAGGGTGTTTTATCAACATTACAATGAAACGGAATTTAAGTAGGATAAATAAGGAATCATTGGCAACATTTTACTGTAGGCCAGTGTTCATAAGGCTACATGACAATTACATTCCATTCATAACAACTGACATAAAGCTGTATAAACATTTATAAATGCTTATTCATTAAATTTATTAATGAAATTAAATTTAGTACTTACAGCGACTTACAAGATGACAACAACGTAACTTGTTTTTTTGCTTTAGAAAATGACGTACTCTACCAGGGACTGGCTCTCACTTTTCCTGGTTGCTCTATTTCCTCCTGATGTTTTTCCTTGAGCTTTTCTGTAGTTTGTTCTGTATTGTAGATCACTGTTAGATTTATAGAGCTCTTTCAAAGCCATTCCAGTCAGTGTTTGGGGTTGAAACACAGTTTCAGTTTTCAGTAAGTATTTAGTCAAACTTTTGGTAATGAAAGGAAGTTGTGTCCTGTCTACCTTTTTGCTGAATAGTGTCTACCTTTTAATATTCATTAATATTCATCTATTCATTCTTGGTTAAATGTATGAATTGATTTGCTGAGATTAGCATATATTTAAGGTGTGATCATTTTAGAATTGTGACTAGTTTATACAATATTTTATGAACAGGATTTTACAATGGGTTTCGAACTACTGCTTGGTATGTGCCTTGTTTCCAATGATCTACAACCTTTGTGTTTAAGGACAGGTTTGGGGGGTCCATCAATCCAAGGTTCTTGTCACAAATCACAGGTCACGATGTGTCTAAACATTAGTCAGTGGTGCAGGGGGACAGCGCACATTATTGCTGACCTCCAGATATAAGTAGCACTTGTTGGGATTAACAAAACACTGCAAGGTGATTGAGCAAAGCTCCTAATGAATTTGACATTTAGTCAACCAGTATTGTGTGATCATCATTTTCCTTCCTTCTGTTTTTCCTATTAAACAAAAGGTACAAATCTATGAAGCCAAAAACGGGTCAAAAAGATTTTGAGCTTGTAAAATTATATTCACAAATGTACTGAAATTTGCAGTTGTGTTTGAGCAGCTACCTACACTTAAAATCCAGATTCACAAATAATTTGGAATCTGCAAACATGAAACCAAAATAAATAAATAAGTCGCGAAAAATGCTTAAAAATATTTTGAATATATAGAAAGGAATTTTAATGTGTAAAAAGGATTGGCATTTGTAAATGAAATGTTGTGAATGTGTGAATCAGTACTATTCAAATGATTTACAACTACAGATTTTTGACCCTGTTTTGACAGGAAACTATGGAGATTTGACTTGAGTCAGTTATATTAATATAACAGTAGTGTCATGCACCCCGGGCCCCGGTGACGGCCACGAAAGCTGGCAGGAATGCACCCCGGGCCCCAGTGACGGCCACGAAAGCTGGCAGGAAGTTTCCAGGAAATTTCCAAGTGTCCGCTGTCACACTTGGAAATTCAAACTTTTCATGTTATTTTATGGTCTGGCACAGTGTAAATCATTTGAGTAGTACTGATTCACACATTCACAATGTTTCATTTACATGCCAAATTACAAATTTTGGTTTCATATTTGCAGATTTGTGAATATCATTTTACAAGCTCAAAATCTTTTTGACCCTTTTTTTTGGCTCCATACAAATCTAAACGTTTGCAGATATAAAGAATTTAAGGTAAACTGAGATGCTCAGGCTGTTGTCCTGCTGCTCTAATGCTTAGGATTGTTGATGGTGAAAGTGATGGAAACTAGTGATATGAACTGAATCCAACTTGCACATTTAGAAATAACCTCCAACAGGTTTCACATTAATTACTGGGTTTCATACTATGGACAAACTATGGGCATTCTGTCTAATGGCTAGCCTCACATTGTTTCTTTATTCATTATTCTCATAACTCATGTTGCTAGTGCTGTGTTATTGTTGTGCTATCCTGTATTGACCAGAGAAAGATGGGTTGCTTCTTTAAGATTTTCTTCCTCTCAACGTTTCTTCCTCTTTTTATAGGACTTAATCAAGCTTTCAGAACTATACAAATATATTTGAATTAAATTCAATAGAATTGAATTGGACAATAACCCTCAGCTCCACTTTTGGCCCTATTGTTATTATCTGTTCCAGGTCTCAGACGTCTGTACAATAACCAGAATATGTTAGTGTTTTTGTCTTATATGTACAATGAACCAACAATTGAGATGGTCAATTTTGTATATATAAATGACTAATACATAAATATAATTACCTGCATTTAACCTTGTTCTCTCCATTTTCTTCATGTTTTTCTTCAGTTCCCTCACTTTAGATTTGCTCCCACTTCCTTTTCCCTCCTGTTTCAGTCTCTCCTCCTCAGAGCTCTTCCTCATTCTCTCTATTTCCTCCTGATGTTTTTCTATGAGCTTTTCTTTAGTTTGTTCTCCCTCTTGGACTCTGATCTGCAGCTCCTTTTGTAGATGCTTTAATTCTTCAAGCTCCTTCATGTGTTTCTCTTCTGA
>JAILXH010166340.1:0-14535 GCA_023558415.1 Piaractus mesopotamicus
TCCCTCATTCCCGCACCCTCCCCCACCCAGCTTCAGTATCCGTCATTCCTCACGGTGTCCTGTGAGTGGCGTTCTGCTTCTGAGAGCTCCGTCATGGAATAAGCAGACCAGCCTCTCCTCTCTCTTCCCTGCTGTCCTCCTCCTGCTCGATCACTCCAGGAACACAAAGGTGGAGAAAAGAAAAAGAGAAAAAGTGGTCCCGGGGTCTCACCGCGACCACACAGAGGACAGGATTATTACCAGCAATCAAATAATGAGCTGCTTTGTGGCGGATACACCGTCAGCCTGAAACAACCGGAGTGAGCGTCGAAAAACACTGATAAGATGGCGAACGACTCTCCAGCTAAAAGTCTGGTGGATATAGACCTCGCCTCTCTGCGGGTGAGTAGCGCTGCGTTAGTCTGCATTACAGCACAGATAATCATAAACACAGTTCTGTGGATTCTGTGTGCGGGTTCTTCTCATTTACATACTCCTGGATATGAGCACCAAAGCTGGTGTGTTACTTTGTTATTGATGATAGAAGCAGGTCAGTTTCCCATTCGCCAGCTTGTTGTTCGAATTTTCCCGTTCCACCTTAAATAGTGCAGCAGTTAACATTCTGTATTGCGTGCATCTGCTCAACCGCTGCACAATTTAAGGTGGAACGGAAAAATTGGAACAAGAAGCTGACTTCAGCCTCGTTCATTGATGTGGATCATCAGCTCTTTGTTTGCAAGAAGGTAAAAGCAGCAGCTTAACGCAAAACCTGCTCTTTCTTTGTTACTTTAAATCAGGCTGTGTGTGTGACTGCACTACACTGTGTGTTACAGTGTAGCTCTGTTGTGTGTCTTTGTTTTTAGGACCCTGCTGGGATTTTTGAGCTGGTGGAGGTGGTTGGTAACGGCACGTATGGACAAGTATACAAGGTTGGTTCACCCTCTCTCTGTTATTTTATCCTGATTGAATGATTCATTCATTGATTGATTGAGTTATTTATTTATTTATTTATTATTGTTTTGTGTGCTTATGGGAAGCCAAAGCTTTGTTTCTGCCATGGAGATGGTCAGTAGATTTAATCCAAATCCCAAACCTAATGGTAGCTAGGCCACTGCTCTACATTTCTTCTGAGAGCTGAGAGCTGTCCAAGCAGAACCCCGGTGAGGTGGTCGGAGGGGCGGGCTGTGTGCACAGCGCAAGACCGCTTTGTGCTGCTCTGTGCCCGCATTGCTGCTGGGTGTGATCCACTTGATCCGCCTGCGCATTACTGACTGGCTGGAGCTGACTGGGGGGCTATTTGATAAAGATGCATGAATTACACTGTTTAGCTGGATAACCTAGCTCGCTTTTTATTTAGTCATTCATCTTAAAGGGCCCATGTTACGGCTGGGAAGTATGACAGTATATATGATTATTGTGATAAATTTTGTATTGTATTGTAACATAATGCTTTTCTGAACATATTGTGAATAATGTCAGTACTTGTAGAACACTGACCAACTGCATATTTCATTATAAAGAAAAAATTGTCCCATTTAAATGGATTTAATGCAACACAGTATGCCAAATATTGAATAAAATCATTCATTATGTCAAAATTATATAATTTTTGATAGTATTTTTAAAAATGTAGCACTTCTGGTTCTTTTTTCTCAGTTTCAACTGATTAGAGATCTGAAAAAATAAATATCAAAACATTGCAATATTATTCATGATACAGTATAGTATTTTTGCTGTGTCGCCCTTCTCAAGGCTACTACTTACCAAAAAAGTACATCAGCTTCACATGTGAAAGAAACGCATGGTTTTTGAATACTTCAAATGCTAAAAATGTGTGACCTCTTGTAATGTTGCCCTCTTCTCATGTGAAATATATGTGACTTTTCTGTAAGTGATATCGTACATTTGTCTTGCATTAGGAGTTACCTTGGCTCATGTCTGCTCATTTTAATAATTTCCTTCTAATTCTAAGTTTTGTGATATTTTTACTGTGAACTGGCAGAAAAAGAATGCTGTTGGTCCTTTCTGTTGGGAGATTTTTGAAATTACTTTTTTTCTGCCATTTTCTTCAGTTTGGTTTAAGTTGAGCGAGGCTAAATTTGTGACATCAGATTTGCCAAAGCACCAATCAGAGTTTGTACCAGTGTGTATACATCAGTTACCCGTGTTCTTCTCCATTGCACAAAGTGACTGATCTCTTGCTGCCCCAGACAAAGCTTCCAGGAGGCAGCTTACCTTAGCTTCTCTGAATCTGTTATAAAGGTTTATTACACTGCTGTTTGTAGCTAGACGCTGCTTCCTACTTAACCACCGCACCCAATCCTAATGTAGATAGTATTTAATTGACATCCCACTTGTCGACACCATATTGTTGACATACCAGTAGTCAGCATTGCAGGAACAGTGGCACTCATAGAGATCCTGTTTGTATAGCATTAGTTAACAAAGCATCCTCACAGACAAAATATACCCATGGTGTGCTGCGTGCTTTATGGCTGTAGTAACAACAGCAACAGAAAATAAAACGCTGTGAGCTTAAATACATGAAAACACTTAAGAGCTCAGTAAGCCAAGGAGAAATCTTCAGTAGAGAAAATAAACAGGAGTAACTTTAGAACTTTCAGCATCTCCCAATAACGTTCTCAAAGTCTGCTCTCATCAGTCTGACACAGCTAGATAGTTAGGAAAAGGAGGAGTGTGGAGTTTTGATCATTTTCCAGTGTTGAGAATTATATTAACTATTGATAGTGACTGATAATTGACTTTTGCAATCTATTTATGTCTAGATTATATCTGCTTCAGCTAGACAGTGAATACATTTAACACCAGAGCAATAGCAGGGTTCACCAAGCATAAGCTAATGTCAAGCTAACACAGAATAACCCCATTAAACACAGATACACAGCCCTTATTCACTTTTGCGATCACAACAGTGTTTGATGGTGTGGTTGATTGTAGAGACAGAATATCGCTGAACCTTCACAGACCAAATGATTGTATGATTCTAGTGATGTGTATGCTTTTAGCTCCTGTGATGTGTATGCTGATACAACATGTAAGGTAATTACAGATGTCTGGATATGTTATTGCTGGCAATAAAGCACAATCAGGGTTCAAAGATAACTTATCTATTTGGTACAAATCAACACCTCTTATTATAGCAAGACAATACCAAACCTCATTCTGCATGTATTACAACAGCATTACTCTGTAGTCCGGGTACTAAACAGGCCTGCCTGCAGTCACCACTGAAAACATTTGGAGGGTTATGAAATAAAAAATACGACTAATGAGCTCCCAAACTGTTGAGCAGCAGACATTCTATGTTAAGTAAGAATAGAAAACATTTCACTTTCAAAACAACAGCAGTTGGTCTCCTCAGCTCCCAAACACTTACAGAGTGTTGTGAAAAGAAGAGGTGATGAAACACAGTGGTAAACATGCCCCCGTCCCAATGTTTTTGGGATGTATTGTTGGCATCAAATTCAAAATGGGCATATTGTTTTAAAAAACAATAAAATTTCTCTGTTTCAACAATTTCATATATTGACTTTGTAGTATTTTAAAAAATATGGTTTGCATTCTATTTTTATATTTCTATAACGTTAGTGGCCAGCGTTAAAATATCATATATGATTTGTTAGTGGTCTACCCATCATGAAATGAAGAGTTTTGAAACATGATCTGCTGAATGTAGTTAGATTTCTAAAATGACCACCAGACAGCTATACTTTTACACTTTTTACTTACCATTGCAGCTGAGAAGAGCTTGATTTCTCTGCGGGGATGACTTAAACATTTAAGGCTGAACCTCACTGTATCACCACAGTCTTTATAGGAAAGACTCTTTTGTCTTTAAAAGGGGGAGACCAAACTATTTTTGGTCAACACTGATAAAATGTGAGTCTCATTAAAAAAAGTCTCATAAATAGTTTGTAGTGTTTGGCTCAGTAATGCACAAAAAACGCGTTTTGTAAGGTTGTCCTGGCTACTTCGTTTGCTTAGATCTCCGCAACAAAAGGGGGGTTTTCCTGCTTGCAGTGTAACTGTCAAGCTGATTGGTTCTTTTTATTAAAGGGCAGGACGGATGCCATGTTGAGCTTTATGAGCTTTCCCATTTCAACCAGTGAGTCTCCTCACTCACCACTTACACTGTTGTTTATATTGCCTGGAAGATGCCACTGTCAATTTAAATGTAATTTAACAATTTTTCTGAATGTAACACTTGTAAATGTTTTCTTCTGCAGCATGTCTTAACGAAAAAATGAAGACTGATGTATGTAAATGAGCTCTTACGATATGCGGTGCCTCATTCAAAAAGCAGTCTGGGCTGAAACACTTCTTATAACTTCTGTACGAATGGGCAGGGCTGAACTGCTGTAGGCTGGATAGCTGTAGGCTGTGTGTGATATTGTGACATAATTCATGATGACAGTTGTCCATTCTCTCTGTATCCTTTAGAACAGTGTCTCCAACCCTGGTCCTGGAGAGCGTTCTTCCTGCAGAGCCTACTTCCAACCACTATCTGCCACACCTGCTCCAGCTAATCAACCTCTTCCCAAGTCCCTGATTGGCTGGATCAGATGCATTACAGTAAAGTAAGGGCCAGGGCAGCTTATTGGGTACAGGTTGGCACTAAACTCTGCAGGAAGGTAGCTCTCCAGGACCAGGGTTGAAGACCACTGCTTTAGGATATCTAGCTAACAGAGGTCTTGCTTTGTGGTGTCAGGCTTTCCTTTTTCAGAGTCTTTTTTCCGCTTGGGGAGAACAGCAGGCCCTGTAAACGCACAATGAGTAAAAGCTATTGAGCTATATGCTATTGTGAAGCTGCTGTTGGTTTAATGTGGAAAATAATGATTGAGTGTTCTCGTTTATAGATTAATGGAGAAGGTGTACATTGGGCTACTATTCTTTACTGTGTTCTTCCGTTTACTGTAAGGGATATGAGTATGTAAATTGTGCTATTTTTGGAAGCATCTCCATCCTTTACGTTGAGACACAGGCAAGCTTCTGCTTATCCTGCTATGGAAATAATTCTGCTGTTCCATCTTGAATAATTAACTAACCATGTCAATTTGTAATAGAAGATCAGGGTGCGCTGAAATTTCAGCCACTGAAAAATTTTGTCTGAAAAACAAAAAAACAGTGAAAAAAAGCTAACAAAGATTCAGGAAGCCAACAAAGAAATAACAATATCTGAGACTTTACCGATAATTTGAATGCTAACGAAAATGAGAAATAGGGATTCAAAACACTTCACTCTCATGTTCTAACAGGTTGAGTGGCAGCAGATCAACAATGAAAATGTCAGCTGTGTGGGACCATTTCACGGTTTCTAAGAGGGACATCAGTCAGGAGATTTCGCTGACCTAAATATTAACTATTCTTGTTAAAAATTAAGTACTCAAGAACTTCTCCACTACAAGTTTGATAGCACCTGAAAACACAACATGCCCAGCTGTTGTAGAACATGTTGGATTTTTGTAGAGACATACTATGGTTACATACTGTAATCATTTTAGTATGTTTATTATTTGTAAACTGTTTTTAAGGCCCAAACAGCATTTTAAAGGCTTTGAATACTCGTTGATGTTTCCAAACGAGTACTTGAATGCTCCTTTTAAGTACTATTCTTCAAAACAACAATATTTACATTTTCATAATTAACCTCATGTGCTGTAATGTTGTGAGAGAGAAGGAGACAGGTGAGACAGGATATCAGTTTCCCTGGACAGCAGCAATGATACAGAGGTTCAACTCATAAATCTTTTACAATCTTTGTTAGGGATGTGTTTTTGTAGTCAGTTTAGCTTGCTTTAGCTTGATTAACTAAATGGAGCTGAGTTCATGTTCCACTATTTTAATGTTTTGTACTAAATTTGTACAGATTTACGGCCATTGATATGTTATTGGAATCGGCTCAAGCGATTAGCTAAATGAGTACAGTGGACAAACTTGAAAATACAAAGCACCCATGACGTTACCTTTCCATAGTGAGATGCAGAATACGTGCCAAAAAAGAAAAACAAGACCTCTGTTATATTTTTTATTTTGCTTGAACTCTTCACTGAAGAACAGTACATGAGGAATTGCATTTAAAACAAGAAATGCTGAATTTGTCAGAATTGAATGCAGTCCACTTTAAAATGTAATGAAGGCATGAGTATTGCTTTTCTCGTGCAGTACTTTAAATAGATTTGCCTAATTTTAATGCAGTCAAAACAGTGAAAAGCGTGAAATGCTTTTCCATAGTGAGATACAGAATACGTGCCAAAATGAGAAAACAAACTCTCTATTACAATGTTTTTTCACATTGACTTCTTTTTTTGTACTTTAAATAAGATTGTACATACAAGATTTAAACAGCAACATACAGCAAATGTTCCATAGTGAAAGAGAGTGAATGAGATCCATTACAATGATTTAACATTGTTTGAAGTACCCCGGAAAGAAGTATAGCCATAGCTTTACTACATTTCTTGTTTAAATGCAAATCCTCATGTAATACAGCCAAAAAAATACCACATATTTGTGGCTATTTCTCTTTGTTTAACTTTACCATTTTAGTATCTTTCACTAACTTATCTTGCTTCAGTCTTTTAAAGGGAAGTGGTGACACCTGAATAACAAATTAGAACTCCTCATTCATTTTTCACCTTTAAAAAACCATGATGGGTTGATTCCAGATAAGGAATAGTCAGCAGGCACTAAACCATGCGTGTCTTACACTATAGAGGTTTTCGAAGCTGTGCTGGAGAGAAGCTGCGTCTTTGTGTGTTTTGGAGCCCTCTTTCTAAATGACTGCTAGCTTGGTTTTCTTTCACATAGTCACAGAAAAATGAGAGTTTAAATTCTTTGTGGTTGGAAAATTGTGTCTCTTACCAGTTGATAAATAAGGCATTTGGGGGAAAGATAAATTTAAAGGCATATTTTCTTCTCTGATAGTGACTTAATATGCATGATGTGGGTCGCAATAACGATTATTTCTGTAAGTGATTAATCATAACAATTATTTGATAAATTGACTTTGAAGCAATGACTTGCTTTAGGTCATTGTCTGCAGGCTGTCTGTAAAAGTGTTTCCTATTGCTCGTTATTCATGCACATAAACTCGTCTTTTGGTGAAATTTACTGGTTTGAATTGATGAGGTGAATGCTGAATCCCTCCTCTCTTTCAAACAAAGTACACCAGCTCACAGTCTTTATTTAGCCAATCATATATAGTGCATGTCATATTTAATTGTGATTGTCCAATCAACACTACCGAAGATTGACGAGAGCCATGTTTCATATTTGCATATTCAAATGTCCCTTTTCTGTGTCTTTTGAAAATTGGCCAAAAACAGTTTGTGACCAAGACAGTCAGCTACCAGTTGATTTAGTTGATTTCTATGGACTGTAACTGTTATAAGAACATAGCAGCAGTTGGCAAATTACATCACACAAAGCCATCATCAGGGTCCCGGCACTACGTGCCATTTTGACAGCCAAATTTCAATTTGCACATTGACTGTTTGATAGGCAAGCGATTTTTAAAGAGTAAATCAAAATGCCTAGCAAACAGTATTTGTATTTGTGTGGCTGTTGAACTAAATAAATCCACAGCAGGTACCCTGTATTTTTTCTTGCAGAGTGCACCAGAAGTTATGCTATGTTAAAATCACTAAAATATTGCGCTAGAAACAGCACTGCTGGACCTGTCACTGGAGATTGGTTTCTGAACTTCTCACCTTTTTACTGTTCATGAGTTTTCATGTCAGCATACTGCAATTATGATATGCCTCGCAATACACGATAAACGTGATGTGATATGGTTAAACACTGGATGTAGAATGGTACTCACATTTGTGGTGTCACATAAAGTAGAGCTGGGCAATATGACTTTTTTGTTATTATAATAAATAACATTGCAGTATGTCACAGTAGGCTTTTCTGAGCATATTGTGGATTTTGTTAGTTCTCAAAAATAATTCTTCCAAACTGCATGTTTGATTACAAAGAGATTACAAATTGGATTTTGTGCAGCACAGTGTGTGAAATGTTGAATACAAGTAATTAGATACATAGTTTTTGATAATATTTTTTAATATGTGACACGTGCTTTGTCTGTTCTGTAAAGAACCTGTTGAGGGTTCTTTACTAAAGATATTGGTTCTATATAGAACCATGAATACTCAAAGAAGCATTTGCATACACATTGTGTATTATAAATGACATCTTGAAGTATTGTGGTGTTACATTTTGCCATATCGCCCACCTCTAACGTGAAGGTCTTGAGCTTTTTACGACTGTAGGGCTGCCATTTCCACATAGGACACAGTTTGGCACAGAACTGTTGCAGTCCATGGCCAGCATGGATAGTGCAACTGGACTGTTGGGGTTGGATGGGTTAGCGACATGTGTGACTTTTATGAGGTGCCTTATCATTAATGTAGTTTTTCCTCAGTGTTTCCTAGTCCCGATTTATCAGCACGTCCATGTTGAGGTATGTGTGGCAGCATGGAATGGCTTGATGTGGCGGCGGTAGGTATTCAGCGCTGTAGGGGAAAGAAGGTTTTTGATTAGTCAAAGCACACGCAGTCTGAAAGAAGCATCAGAGGTTGATCAGGATGCTCACAGCATGCCATTACCAATTGTGATTAGTTAGAAGGCTCATCTGCATATTGCAGCCCTCTGTGATGTCAGGATGCAGCATCAATTTAACAAATGATATAGTGTGCAGCTGTAATTTACAGCTGTAGTTTATTACTGATGTCAGAGTTTATATGGTGTAGTCCTAAATGTTGACCTACTTTGTTTTAGAATCAGATATTGGAGGGAAAAAAGAATGATTGAAAGAGAGAGTGAAAGTCTTGACCCAATTCTCATGGTTTCAGTATTGGTATTGGAAAAGAAAGGGTGGTGTTGTAACAGTCGTTGTGAAATTATGCCACAATTTGCTCTTCTGAGTACAACATGGGTATTATCATTGTTTGTGATGCAGATTAGAGGTAATGGAATTCAACTTAGAGTAATGGAAATTTTACCTGTAATTCAGATGAGAAGTAATGGAATATAAAACTGCTACAGTTAGAAACTATTTGAAGGTTGCATATCATGGACAACAAACTTTCCCTCACATTTCTTATGTACATGAGGAGATGGAAGTAACATGTAAACAATGTTAAGGTTTCTGTCCCTCTTTATTTAGATTTCCCCCAAATAGATTCTTTAAATTGCCCCTGGGTGTGTGAGAATGTATATGTCTGTCTGTTTGCCCTGCGATGGACTGGTGAGCTGTCCATGGTTTTTCCTACCTGCCACCCATTGACCTCCGGGACAGGCTCTAGCTCCCCCCTGAGACCTAGAAGCGGTTTAGAAAATGTGATTTTCAACACTATTAGATAGACGTAGTATCAGGGTTAGGTGTAGGACTAGTGTGAAGGTTAGTTTTAGGTTTTGGGTTGAGGTTAATGTTAGGGTAAATAGGGGGAATTTAATAGATATTTAGTTTAATGTAAGTAACATGGCATAGAAGCATCTACAAAGCACCTACAATGGGCTTTCCAAATAAAATGTTACCTAAGTTCACAAACATACCATTCACTCTCCAGTACATACGGTCAGTATGCGGAAACTAAACTGTAAAACAGCCTTTTTCTGTAATATCACAAGAGCTGATTTATTTACACCTATCTGCCTATTGAACCTTCAGCGATTTATCCCCATTCACACTGAAGTTATAAGCAGTGTTTCACCACTGATAGCATTTTGAATGAGGCACAGTGCTGGTAAAATCAGAGCTCATTCACATGTATTTTAAAGGCACAGTAACAAAACAGCCTGTTTAATGCTAAATGATAGGTTGGAAAATGGTTGCGTAAAAATTAATTATGCATTTGCCTTTTCCCAGCATGTGTAACAGTTTAATGCTCAAAAGGTAAGTTTGCAAAGTGAATTACTAAATGCAGACAGTCTGCAGTGTTAGGATGAACAACTCTCTGTACCTGTTATGAAAATTAGGCATTTGGTTGTAAAACCTGTGCATCTCCAAAGTGCTTGTTTTATTATAGAATAAGAAGTATGTCTTAGTAGGGATGGAGTCAAATTACAGTTTGTTAGGCCCCTCCCCTCATTGGTGTTTTTTTTTTTTTGTTTTTTTTTTGTATCCTAACACTATTTCATTTACCTTTTTCACACCAGACACATCTGGCGTGCGACACTCAGCATCCTAAAATTTGAAAACATTGGTTTTAATAAAGGTGCACACACTGCCGCTGGCATTCAATTTTGACATGTGAGTCAGTCATTGACTTCCAGCACTGCTCAGTGTCTTTGCATGCTGATAATCATCTTACTGTTACTGCATTAAACTACATCAGCCAGCTATTTCATGCAGTAGTAGGTCACATGTTTACACACAGAAAGGCAAGTCTTTAAGATAAACAGACAAATGCTAATCATCTGTTACATTTGCTATCATTATCTGATACCAAATGATAAATTAACTAAATAACATATAGTTTTATTCCATTAAGTGTAAACAAGTAAATTAAAATAAGCATGATGTTTATGTGGTGTACCTATATCTGCTGTTCGCTGCAACAATTCTTGTCTGGTGTAGAAGCCTTCAGATGGCCTGATGTTCTTATAGCAGTCTTTACAGTCAGCTTTTCAAGCAGCAGGTTTGGGCAGTATGGCAAAAATATCATATTATACTTAAAGACATTTTACACAATACCTGTCACCATACTTAGACTCAGACCCAATGTACCACTAGTGCCACATTTAAGTGCTGCTATCAAAAATATTCACACTGCTCTGCACTAAACCGAATTAAACAGGACTAATCCTGTTCTCTTTATAATGAAACTCACTATACGATATTGTTTAACACATGAACACAAATTATCACGCTAACGACAAAGTATTATTTTGCCCAAATCTACTGTCCATTTTACTTGCAAGTGTCAGAAGAAGAAAACATTTTGATGGATATTGTGTATTGTGAAAATATTTCGAAATATCGAAGTATGTTTACAAAAAAATGTAAAATCCCACCATAACCTTTTGTTTTTAGGGTGTAATGTTAATACTAATAAACCTTTATGTAAATGTAGCTCATGATAAATAAGAACTAATTAACAGGAACAACAAAGCTGGGACACTACACTGTTGTACTACAGTAAAAAGATTGATATCGTCAACAACTAATAGGCTTTGTCAACCAATGGTTGCAGCACGATGATCCAGATCAATGAAACATTGTGGCCTGAGCGTGTATGGCTGCCAGGAACTGCCTCACATGTTTTTATTGACGTGACTGTGGAGGGGAGCAGCAGCGTGATCAGTTCTGAATTGTACAGATGCGTCTCTACTGCTCATATACAACAAAATGACTCAAAAAACTTGATATTCCTTTGCCACAGAAGTTCAGAGGCCTCAGCAGTAGATTTTTCATTTTAAAACATTAAATGTTTTGACACACACCCAGATCTGTCTTTTCTGGGCTGATGCTGATATCTGATATTTTTAGGCCTGTCACCCTAATCGCATAATCATCTGATCACAGTCACTTGAGCTGATCGCAGTTATTTTGTCTGATCACAGGTAGATACTAAATGTGAACTTGGTGTGCAGTCATCAGTTGGGCTGAGGCAAATGTCTGTAAATAAATAAGCAGAAAAAGCTCTTGAGACTCATTATTGATCTTACAAAAACAAAACTTCAAAATTTTGACTTGCTATAACACTTTTAGGTGGAAGCAGTGAGTAACGTTTGTTTATTTAAGCTTAAGCGGTATATGTCTTCAGTTTGGAGCTTCCAATTATTAATAGATAGAAAACAAGATAGCTAATCAGCCAGTTTGGACATTTTGGGTTTGTACTTTAATAGATGCAATCAGCAAATAAATACAATTAAATTGTTAATTGCATTTGTTTAGATGGCAATAAATCTACATTGCTGATGAGCCTCTTTGATAGTTTCTGCATTTTGAAATCAGTAGTTGTATCAGTTCGAACTCTAAGTTGCTTCAGATTTTCAGGAGTTGAACGCTCCTTGTTATACTTAGTCTGAGTTGTCTGAATTTTTGGGGTTGCTACAGAGGAGTCGATCTACATGAGGCCATCTGGAGCTGTATCCAAAGAGACCAACAAGAGGGCCTGTATAGTATGTGTGTGTGTGTGAGTTTCTCCCCCTGCTTAGAAGAAAGAAGGATTTTCAAAGGAATACTGTGAACATTCTTCATTCGTCGTATTTCTGTTTGCTCCATCTGAATCATTGATTTCACTTACTCCAGGGGTTTCAGGTACCTGGGATCAGGTGGAACCTTTGAAAACCTTACTATTTCCTCTGGAAAACTGGAAAAGAACAGGTTATACAGATATACAGCTTTGTTTACACCTTTTTCCTGACGAATTTGTAAATTTGGTCTACAAAATAGAGTTTTCTGTTTGAAGTACAGAGAAACGAATCATTGTCCATGGTATTTGTCAGTGCAGATGCAACAACTGGAGAAACTGTTTAGATGCAACAACTGGAGAAACTCTGGAAAATTCCTGTAAATTGATTTACCTGATTGAGAGCTTTAATATAATGTCTTTATTAATGTATTAATATATAATAATAATGGACTCTGTCAGTTGCACTTTACTGCTGGGCTTTATATTTAATATTTTGACACAAAAACGAGTTCTATTTAATAGAACTGAATAGACTAACGCCCAGTCGATCAGCCAGAACATCTTTGCTATCTGAAGTTTGCTGATTAAGTTTAACACTGGAGCTACTAGGCTACTGTTCATTTTGGTTTGCTTGGTTTTTCCTTTAATATGGAACAAATCAACTAGTTCTCATTGTAAGAGAGACCACTACGAGAATTTAAAGTATGCATTATATTCATGCAACTTACCACATAATCACAAGATCAGCAACATCCCATTGTTAACAATATTATTTACATTAAGTTATTCTGTGCTTGTGTGTGTGTATATGCTTTTTTGTGTAATATGTAGAGATGCCATGATAGCGCCTTTTCTTTTCCAGTGCCGATTTTAAAACTGATACCAATGCAGTATTTTCTTTAAAAACTAGTAAGTTTAAAAAGCATATGTTGCTGTCTGATTGTTGTTGTTTTTTTGGGATTATTTAGCATGGTAGTACAACTAAAAACAAAATAAATTTTTAATATTTGGTTTGGTCAGTTTTTACTTTGGCATGGCTGATGAAAGGTTTTAGGATGGCTCTGAAAAATTTAAGTCTCCTAAAATGGAAACATTAACGTTAACATTTAACACAAGACATATTAGTCACTCATAATTTTCACTATATTGAAAAATGTGTTGTATACATCACCGTATTGAGCTTATTTTTTCTGCTTTTGTGTTTTTGCTTTTATTACTTGATTTGAGTGTTTGCTTGTTCACTTTGAACTGCTTTGTGTATGAAAAGTGCTCTATACATGAATTTATTATTATTATTGTTATTATCAACTGAGTTTTGAATTTTGTAAATGGTAAGAATAACAGAATATGCGCTGTCACTAGGGTGGAACTCTTGGGGTCTGCAGTACCTTCAGTTAGGCACCATTTTTGTAACATTTTCTGCTGTGGTTATATTTTTTAAGCTGAGTTTATACATGAAAATGTACAAATATGGCCCTACCTCTGAGAAAGTGAATGTGGTGTACCTTCAAAATTTGTCTATGGTACAGAATAGGGAATATTGTAAATATAGCCAATATTGTAATTTAAATACAATTATTTTTTTAAATTAAGCTCTAGGCATTTTTTTGTCCAGGAAGATCAGCATTTGTTTGGGCGTGAATGCTGCATGTAGTGTACCAGTTCATGAGCTGACTAATTTACTTGACTAATGTATGGTGTAATTAAAAGTGTGATTGCAATTTGATAATTGAGATTTCAGTTTTAAGATTTGGTTTGTGATTAAAAAACAATGAATTGTTTATACCTTGTTCAGAATTGGATCTTAAGGGCCATGTTGTACCTTTTGAGGGTACATTAACATTGTTTGTACTTTAAGGGACACCGTAGATGGTTATTCTATCATGGATAGCCAAAATTACACATGATCGTTTCCTCAAATTTGTGTCAATTTTAAAGTGTGACTAAAATTGCTTCTCAGTAAACGATGGCTTAACTTTCATCTTTACAGAGGTGAATGCTTTTCTAATAGATAAAGAAGACTAAAGAAGAATTCATCGTTCAGAGATACGAAGATGGATAGTTACACAATTCTGTGTCATATCTTGACTGTGTAACTTGACTGCTGACTAATTCAATTAAACATTTATGTTTGTTTAATTGAATTAGTCTGATGTTGCATTGCTGCAGTTATTTGGCTGTAGAGATGAAACGGTTACCGGTTTCACGGTAGACCGCGGTAGACCGCGGTAAAATTAATGACGGTTAGTAGTACCATTTGAACTTTAAAGTATCGTTAAAACCGCGGTCGAAGGCAGAATCATCTCTCAGACGCAGCTCTGTGTGTGTGCGTGCGTGCGTGCGTGTGTGTGTGTGTGTAGAGGGGAGGGGGGAAGGGGGAGAGGGAGAGAAG
>JAILXH010166394.1:2416-14570 GCA_023558415.1 Piaractus mesopotamicus
GGCAGCAGTGCTGTAATGGAAACCTAGAAATGTCTCATCTTTGTACTCATTTTTTTTTTCTTTATGTTTCTTCATCTTTTATGTTGTATATCTCATTTCATTTCTTGCTCAGCACAGTTAAAATCCCAGTGCAGGCAAACTGTGTGGCGTGAAGGTATTTTAATGTAAGTGAATAATTTTCTACTAGCAAATGACAAAAAATAGCTGGAGAGGTTCTTCATTTAATATCCTAATTCAAGTGCATGACAGGCTTCATTTTGAAGAATTGTCAAGGAAATATGGCAAATGTGTCGATTGCAACCTGCATCATGCCATCAATACAGCATTTACATAAGAATGCGTTCATGATACATTAGTCTTTTCATTCTGTTCAAATAGGAGGGTGGTGTGTAGCAGTAGGTGTGAAGGTGAAGCAGGTTGATGGCTATATAATTTATAGACTCAGTTAATGTTATTATTTGACATATTTAAAATTGCATCCACAAACATTATTGTTCTTCAGTCATGTATCACCATTAATAATAGAATGGTTGAATGATTTTGAGATATACACTGTAGGTTTGCTTCCCAGACTCAGGTTTAGCCTAGTCTTGGACTAAATTGCATTGCCAATGGTGAATCACACTGGAAATTCGTTTTAATCCAGGCTTAGTCTTAATCTGGGTCTGGAAAACTGGCTCTGTGTCCGGGAGTTTGTAGACACCAACATTTCTTGTGAAATCAGGAGTATTAGGCAGTTTCCCCTGTGCTGCAGGTGCAATGTTGGAAAATTGCTGTGAGGATTTGATTGCATTCAGTCACAAGAGTATTAGTGAGGTCAGGTAGTGATGTTGGATTATTAATTATGGATCACGCAAATTCATCCCAGACTCCATCACTCCAGACAATGCAGTTCCACTGCTCCACAGCCCAATGCTGGGGGGGCTTTATACCTCTCTAGCTGATGCTTGGCGTTGGACATGGTGATCTAAGGCTGCTTCACGGTGTCCCATTCTAGAATCCCATTCTATTGGCAGTGCTTTTCTTTGGAGACTATACAAGCAGTTGAACTCGTATGTTAACACCCTAAAGTAGCTGAATTCACTGGAAGCATATTGGGCGTATATCATTGTCAGAGTTGTTTTTTCCCTAGTCTCTCCTGTCAACTGTCGATGCAGATTTCGTGGAGATTTGACAGCCGGTGCCTCCACAAGGATTAGCCTAAGTCAGAAAATGGGAAAAAGCACGTTCTAGCATTTTTTGTTCCTCCTGGGTACATTTGACCCTGCATTAATTTGCATAAGATTAGGCATTTGTTGCAACGGAGAGGCTGCTTGAGAGAACATGCGTATGATCTTCTGTTCATGCACTTGTATTTTAACACATATCTCCCTCTCTCCTGTGAAGGTGGAGCTTCTAAAAAGGACAGAGGAAGATTAGTGAAAGAGAGGAGACAAGAGAGAGAGAAGATTCATGGTAAGTTGAATCTGGGAGTTTTTTGCTTTTTAAGTGCTTCATGACAGCAATGAAATGTATGCATCTATAAGAATGTCTGACATTTGCCTGTTACTATGGATAAGCTGGAGGACGGGGTGAGGATAGTCTAAGATTCTGTTTACACCTGGTCATTTCATGTTGTCTGGTTTTTTGGGTTTTATTGTGTGTGTGTGTGTGTGTGTGTGTGAACGGCCTTGGGCAACAAAAGATGAAAATGGGTTTGCACAGAGAAAGCAGAAGCCGATAAACTTGACTTTGGGGTGGAGATTTATTCCAGTGTCTTCAACATTGATTTAAATCAGGTGAATATGGCATAATACAGAGTTAGTTACACAAGATGAAGAAATAAATAGGAAAGAAAAAGTCTTGTGGGGCGGTCCTGCACTTTGCAGCTTTCACAATGGACAGCAACTCAAACTAAGCTGGGGCCTTAGCAGTATAACAATAATAATAATAATAAAAACGTTTATTTTTAGAGCATTTTTTATGCTGCCGGAAGTTCAAAATGCTTTACAGACAGGTGATAAAGCCCAACCGTAATAAAATAAATGAGTGTTGAATTAAAATCAAATAAGTCAATGACATGAATCTCTTCAATTTTTTTTATGTTTCCTAAAAGTGTGCTCTGAGCTTGACTGTCTAATAAAAGGTGGGTTGAGTTCTAGTTTAGAAGCATGATAACAGAAGGAGGCCTCCTCATGCTTACTGTATTTTACACAAAGTATATGCAGAAGGTCATAATCTGCAGATCTAAGATCACGTGCTGGAACGTAAACACAGAGACATTCTTTGAGGTCATCTTATAACTGTAATGAAAATAAGTTTTAGACAAAGACAAAGCTGTGGGTTCACCGGCTGCATGAATGACCATGGACATTTGGATTTTACCCAGTTTTTGTTTCTAGTTTAGTCATGGCCAATTCTCACTCGCTAAGTGCCACCACATCTTTTTTAACTGCCGCAAACACAGTGTCACTGAACAGCTGAACATGCTTGGAGGAGAATGCTAACTGCTAATTCTGTTATGTCAGCTAATAGAGGCCCACATTGGCTAGCATTGTTCTGAGTGATGGGAATAGAGGGAGGGCCATTCTGCCCACCCATTGATCTCCAAACTCTTAGACAGTTGTGCCACTTGGAAGCCCTGAGTATTAGGATTATATCCTGATGGGGATTGTCCACATGAAAATGCAAATGCGAAACTAAAATTTGCTGGCAGCTCCCCTTAGCCCTGGCAGCTCTCTTTAGGTAGTAGTGGGTCATTAGGCTTCTTGCTGTAGCCATGACAGGAGGTGTGACAGGTCCAGTGGGAAGGTCTAGAGGCAGTTTCAGTGGCAGGTCCTGTAGACTAACTGTTGGCAGGTCCAGTGGCAGTGGCAGGACTGTCAGAAGGTCCAGTGGCAGTGGCAGATCTATTGGCAGGTACAGTGGCACTTGGAAGCCCTGAGTATCACGGTTATATGCTGATAGGGATTATCCACATAAAAATGCAAATTGTAAATGCCCAAGATGCATGTAAAAACGATTTAAATCTAATTGCTCAAAGCATTTCAGGTGGTGGTCACAGATGCATTTTAGCCAGATGTAATACAACAATACACCCATCTCTCCACATTTCAATACCAAAACCCCTCCTAATACGATGTAGACATCTCCTCCTGCAGTTTTGCATATGGAGAAGGGACCACGCCCTCACCTTTTAACAGAGGCGGAGCTGCTTACAATTCAGTTACTGATGCAAGTTTCTCTTCTGAGTTCAGAAGCCTACTTAACCATCATGCCTTCAAGATATTTAGCTGAAGTAAAGCTTCAGTCTGGTTCATCTTTACTTTGTCTCGTCATTATTCATCTTACTACGATACATTATACTATAACGTGGGCCATTAACCACAATGTCTTGTACTGGAGGCGAATTCATCTTAACTGTCTTTTTGTAAACAATGACTCTCAGTTTAAGAAAATTCATGACATGTTTTGAATGAAACAAGAAAAATGGGGAACAACCCAGACAATTTGCTGTCATTTTATGAGCTGATTTACATATTACTGAATAATACACATTATTACACATAATCAGAGACACATTTGACAACCATATGTAAATGCATGTAGTTAAAATTTCAGGTTACAATCCATGTACAAGTCACAACATCAGGTATAAATTGCGTCTAAGTGATAAGCAGGCATATGTATACCCACTAGCATTTGCGTATACCTGCTTCAAAATGCACAATGATACATATAGAAATAAAGATATTGACTTAACTTTGAATGCTAATTTTGAACTATGAGGGTAATAAAATTCTCATTCAAGCTGGCTGACAAACAGTCACATCTGTCCTCCTCTATGGCTCTATCAGCTTCCTCACTATGTTTGTAGTCACAAAAAAAAAAAAAAACGTCTTAAGATAGCATACACAACCACTAAGCTTATAGGTCTTTCCAGACCCAATCCATTTCATCTCCATACCGTGGCCCCCAGCCACAAAGCTCACCTCATTGCACACAACCCTGAACCATAGATCTAATGGTTGTCTAATTAATCTATGCTTCACTCTTTTCCTATCTGGACAAAGATATAGAAGACCTCCATAAATTCGCCATAATACAAACAAATTCCAACTACAGTTACATCATTTTGTTTATCGAGGCATGCTTTGCCATCTTATGCTGACGTTATAAATGCCAGCTTCTAGGTTCCTGTGTTGCTCATGAATTGTTTGACCATATAATTCTAGTAATTATTTATTTATGCTGTCTGTAATTGTGAGCGGTCTGTTAGAGTTCTCTGTTAGTGTGTTCACTGTTGAAAATAAAAATCCCCTTGGAAACAGTAAACTAAACTAAAACTAAAATCTTAGCCGACTGGCAGCTCCGCTTAGCCCTGGCAGGTCCCTTTAGGTAGTGGTGGGTCATATGGCTGCTTGCTATAGTCATGACATGAGGTGTGACAGGTCCAGTGGCAAGGCAAAAGGGTGAGGTCCATAAGCAGGTCCATTTGCAGTGGCAGGTCTATTGGATGGTACAGTGGCAGTGGCAGGTCTGTCAACAGTTACAGCTGTCAACAGTTACAGGTGCAGTGGCAGGTCTGTCGACAGGTACAGGTGCAGTGGCAGGTCTGTCAGCTGGTCCAAGGGCAGAGGCAGGCCTATGGGCAGGTGCAGTGGCAGTTCTGTTGGCAGGTACAGTTGCAGTGGTAGGTCTGTCAGCAGGTCCAGTGGCAGTGGCAGGACTGCCAGCAGGTTCAGTGGCAGCAGCAGATCTTATGGCAGGTCGAGTGACGGTGGCAGGTCTGTTGGCAGGTACAGTGACTGTGTAATGTCAGCAGGTGCAGGTCAGATGAAGGCCTATTAGCAGGTCTGGCAGTGGCAGGATAGGCAGTGGCAGGATAGGTGGCAGTCATTGTATTCGCCCATGTTGACCCCTAGCCTTGTGTGCAGCGGTTCGAGAGCAGGAGCTCTGGGAGAAGGAGTTCCGTGCAAGGCAGCAGTATGAGCGCTCGCTGGAGGAGCGAGGGAGACGCCTAGAGGTGCAGCGGCAGCGGGAGGAGCTCCGCCGAGCAGCGGCCCAAGAGAAGAGGAAGCAGCGTGGGGAGGAAGAGAAGGTCAGTGAGCAAAGCCCAAAGTTTATGTACCACATTGTGTCTTCTTCTCACTGCTGTATTTTCCACCACAAACCTTTATGTTCATACCTATTTATCATATTATAATTAGCATAGTTTGCTCAAAAAAATGAAACATACATAATTTTCCCCTTATCCCAAATATAGTCAGTCAGCCAAGACATGTTTTATGTTTGAAGTTTGCCTAAGTTTTGCACTTATAAGGCTTAGCATGATGCAGGGCGTGATTTGTAAATGATGAGTGGTGATGGATCTGGAAAGTCGATGAAGTGGAGAGATGTCTCAGGGGGAAAAAAAAGCACGGAGCTCATTGAGCTTTCCCATTAATGCTGGATCTTACCATCAACAAGTGGGTTAATGAAGCTCTTGAGCAATATGTTGAATTCCCAAAACAAATAGTTTGTAATACATGAGTAGATAAATCAGTGTCACAAGCCAGTGTTTTAATTCAGCGTTTTTAAGCTCTATGGAGGAATGAACAGTCACAGCAGTAGTGAACACATTTGCAAGTGATCAACAGTGTCAGTGTTGCTTTTATTACCATTTATGTCATCGCATGTGCCCATACAAGAGTTGAAAGTGAAACTGCACGTGGGCCGTAGTGGAGTTGTCAAGTAAGGTCTAATAGACTTGCATATGTACAGGGAGATTCACTCGAAAGAGGCCCAGAATATTCTGTTGTAATTCCCTTAGGATGAAGCAATCTGAACCAAAAAAATACGCTACACATCTTGACGTATGTGTGATCGATTGCTTTACATGCGATGCTGGAAGTGATCTCTATTTTTTGCCAGACACATGAAGGGGTACAGGGGGTCGGCACCCAGAAGTTGCAAACAGAGGTTAAACGTTGCCACGGGTGTCCAGTGCCTACCTCATCACTCCGACACAGGGGTATTCCGGCTTGTTCGAAGCTCCGTATACTGAAGAGTACATTGCACATTGTTTCGTTCAGATTGCTTCATCCTAGCGAGAGTTATTACAGAATATGCAGGGCCTCTTTCGAGTGCATCTCCCTGTAGTTTCTGACACTGGATGACGTTGCCATCTATAAACATGGGTCAAAGTACATTGCCTAGTTGTACCAGTAGTATCAATAGTTACAGCCATCCTACAGCCACTTTAATAGATAATAGTATGTCATCACTGTCAGAACAAAAACCTTGTATCTCCAGAATAGTAACTTAACAATAGATCGAAAAAAACATTCTTTACCTTTAATGTAAGTCAAAGTAACAAAGTAACAATTCGTCATTTTAAACAGTTTCTATTGGTCCATTTATCCAGAAATTCACACATAATGTAAAGAGCAGTTTTAAATTCTGCAAAAAAAAAAAAACTATGGCCATATTATATTGGCCATAACTATATTAACTATGGCGAAGGTAAAAAAACATAACGTTACTTCAGATGAAATCCGAAATTATTCTGGGGATATAGCTGGGGGATTACTCTTTTAGGTGATAGCTTAAAATACCAGTAGTACATTTTTTTCTAAGCAAGCAGAGAAATACATTTGAAAACGTTTTATTATTTAAAAAAGCTGATGCAAATCAGTAGTTTTATCTAACTGGTACAACACTGGATATCCATACAACACTCATCATCTTATACAAGACATTTTCTCCTCAGTGGACAATGTCCCAACATTATTTGTCATAGACAGGGATGCCGGAAGGTGTTTTACGCTGGTGGTGCTGAAATTTCCATTTGAATTTTTTTGATGGTTTACATCAAACAGAGCATGTCATGACGTGGCAAGAGATGACAATATACACTGCACATACTTTCCCTCTTTGCACCTCCACCTGCATGAGATTTAGTGAAACACCCCCAAATCGGCCAGCAGTGGGTGAGGGAAGCAATTCGGCTCACTGTAACAAAAAACACACTATTCATGCAAACAGTGCAGCTACTGTATATATGAATATATCACAAAAACGAACTCCACTCTAAAACAAGCAGATATATGTCTTTGTTAAAATTAGTTTCAAGTTCTGTTTATTATCATTATAGTGTTCACCACTATTAAAATAGGCACTGCTTTTGCACAAGTTTTGCACATTTTCTAGCTTTTGTCGGCCACAGCCACGCTGTACTTAAGCAAAGCTTTTCTCTGTCTAACAGCTTGTTTTCTGTCCCAGCTCAGATCTCTCACTCTTTGTCTCGCTCTCTTAGCTCACATACATGTATACAGACACCCCGAACACCGGCAAGGGATGCAAGTGATAGTCATCGATGTTGTCCCCCACCTGGCGGCTCTCGCCGTCACTTGCCTTCCCACCGGCTCCCGCGACTGTCATCGGGGCCATGGGGACGAGTGCAGAGCACATATACATACATACTTGTTCACAAGTACAAGCAAAACCGTAACATTTTACAGTAGTTTGTATGTTTTCTCTGTCTTCCTTTGATGAAATATAACAAGTACCCAAATACCGATTTCACTATTCGAATACTGACACCTCAAACGGTTAATTGACAGTTTACACTGTTTACACTAGCTTTCATTACTTGTTAGCTACATTAGTCTCGGACATCCAGTGCAAAACTGAAAAACAAGCTTCAGACACCAAACATGGCTGAATAAATACATAAAGGGAAAATTGTGTATATTTTTTAATGCATTATATCTTGTGTGTTTGCTGTCAGTGGGTTACAGTTCACCTTCTTTCTGCTTGTAGTCTCTTTTTAGTGTAAAACCTGAGTCTTTTGTAATTGTCTCTCACAGGAGCCTTTCCACATGTAGGTCAGGAAGGTTTTATGGGTGGGGTTGGAGTGGATTTCATTGTGTTTATTGATTGAAAACATGTCATGGGATGACCATCCCCCATACTAATGATTGCCCACTCTCTGGTGTGACAGCATGACCTCACCATTTCCGATAACTGTTGTTTGCTGACGTGTCTATAAATCATGATTACCACTGACAAATTCAGCTTTCCTTCATGACACACAGCGTATGAATAAGCGCAGAGGAGATAGTGTACTGTTTGGAAAGGCTCTGCTACAGAGAGGCTGTTCTGCACTGTCTGTTTGCTATAGTCTTTAACCAAAGGATGACACTTTAGGTTTCCAGTCTGTCAGTGTGGTGCGTCCAGTGGTGCAGTATTTCATGCAGTTGGGTTGCTCTGGGGAAATGTCCTTGGAGTTTTAGTGCTGCGTCGGTAGACTCTAACCTTACCTTAGATGACTCTGTTCTTGGCCAGTGTGCTGCTTTAAATTGATTTTGCTTCCTCTGCAGTCGCACCAGTATAAATCTGAATGCTCTTCTTTGATCCACATACGTTAGTCCGATAAGTGAGATGTAGTGAAAAGAAAGCCCTGTTCAGACAAATGAGATCATACCAATTCCTTTCAATGTTAGCCACATTAGTATGTTTAGTCAAGCTATTCCTATTAAATACACCACTGTCATTGGCTTGTAAGGATATTTTCTACCTGGCCACTCTTAAAGGGGCATTCTAGCGTTAATATGTTTATTGACTGTGTTATTTGTCATGTTATGTAATATTCTGTAGTGTGACATTGTATCCCTCAGCCTTATTAATGTGACCAAGTTCACCATTTTATATTGTTTTCATGAGAATCCCTGTGGTGTCAACTAATCCGTACTGCTAGTGTAGCCAGTGTACAGGTCTAGTCTACAGGCTAATAAATACAACCAAGCTAGCATTAGTCTGACTCTTACCTCAGTCATCAAACAAAATCGTAACAAACATCAGTTCTATCCTTATTCAGCACAAAATGCACACTAGAGAAAAGAAGCCAAACTGATGTAAGATGTCTAGATGGTCAGTTATCTCGCTTACTTAAATTTGTTTTAATTTTAGCTTGTTGTCCTCCTTATCTGACAAGTCATTTCTTTGATCTATTCTGTCTATTGTTTGCAGTCATACAGCAGCAATCAGATATTTGGCTTCCTAGCAGTAACACTAGTAATTAGCCTTATTTCTGTGTTCACCGGTTTTTCTAAGGTTTGATAAATTGTAATTGACAAAAAGCTGTCAGTTACAATTTATCAAACGTGTCCCGCATTTGACTGCAATGATTTTCATTCAGTGTTTCATACACTGTAATTATACTCTTGTTGTATGCTGTTGTTAAGTAAACTATCATCACATTGCCCTCCCCTAGTTGTAGTTTTTCAAATACAGCTCCTACCTTCAAGATACGTAATCAGAAATGGGCTTTTCTAGTCTTTAAACTTGAAAATGTCACTCTGGAAATTACTGCAACGATGCAAGTGAGCATGTTTACACCAGATGTAGTGCTGGTTCAATTTGGCTGGAGTATCTCTTTAAGAGTTAATCCCACCAAGGAAATGCAGTTATTGAGCTCATGAAGAAGGGAAACAGCTGTACTGACTGGAGGAGATGAGATGTAAAAAGCAAACAGGAAAGAGAGAGGGATGAGAGGGAGGAGAGAGAGATACAGAGATTTCCTAATAACACTGATGTGACCTGTGTCATTACCATAGCTACCCTGTGTGTGTTGCAGTGGGGGGAGGGTGGGGGAGGGCGGGGTTTACGTGCTGCTGATCTCTGTCTGGCTGCTTGCTCTCTTAGACGCACTCCGTCACCTGCGAGGGGAAAGAGAGGGAGGGGAGGGGGAGAGAGCGAGATGGAGAGAGAGAGAGAGAGAGTGGCTGAGAGCAGAGAAGCGTGAGAGACGCGCAGAGAGAGAGAAAGCAGAGGGCAAGGCCCTTGTTATTTGTCAGCAGGCAGCGAGGCTGTCAGTGCCGTGAGCCGAGAGGAGAGGCGGTTGGCATGGAGCATCCGGCCTTGTCTCCGTCCTCCTCCCGGCGTCGTAGCGACAGCTCGGTGAGAGAGAATCTCTTCTTCCCTGTTTTGGAACGCAATGAGCAGGAGCGTCTGGAGGCCCTGATGCGACGCTCGACAGACCGTGGCCTGCAGCCGGAGCAGAGGCCCAAACGCTGGACCTGGGGTGGCCCGCCCGGAACCTGCGAGGGTGAGTCTGTCTGCTGGGGCGTGGGGATCCAGAAATGGGCTCTGAGAGCCTGGGGAGAGGGGGGGAGGATGAGAGACAAGAGAAGAGAACAGGGTGTGGAGGCTGCATTGCAGAGGGAGCACTTTTGTTTTAGAGATGTAAAACATTGACTTGCAAGCAAACATTTTAAAGTCTGTAGTTGTTCAAGCTTCTTGTGGATCGAGTAAAATGTTTTTAGTTTCCTGTATAGGTTCTCCTCAACATATGCATGTGATTAGGGCAGTTCTTTGTGCTGCTGTAACCTTGCAGTTTCCTTCAGCATTGCTAAAGTGTATATCTATCTTTCTATCTGTGAGTGGGTAGAGGCAGGGCTGGGCTGAATGGTGTGGGTGGTACAGGAACAACTGCGGACTTCAGTGCGACAGCAGCAGTTTAGGACAGTATTAGCATCTGACAGCACCATAGGACACTAGATAGATAGATGTGCTTTATTGATCCCAAAGGGGAAATTTGGGATGAGGCTATGAGGTTGCATACAGCACTGCAGGGCTGTATTAGCTGTAGACAGCACCATTGGACAGTATTATCTATAGATAGCACCGTAGGATGGTATTAGCTGCAGACAGCACCATATGATGTATCAGCTACAGACAGCACAATAGGACAGTATTATCTGCAGACAGCGTCATGGGACAGCATTAGCTGTAGACAGTGCCATCAGACAGTATTAGCTACAAACAGCACTATAGGACAGTATTAGCTACAAACAGCACCATAAGACAGTATTAATTGCAGACAGTACCACAGGACATATTAGCTACAGACAGCACCGTATGACAGTGTTAGCTGCAGACAGCACTGTATGACAGTATTAGCTACAGACAGCACCATAAGACAGTAGTAACTGTAGACAGCATAGATCTGAAAAAAGTATTGCATAGTATTATTTGCAGAAAGCCTGAAATGATGTATTAGCTATGGACAGCACCATAAAACACAAATTATTATTATAAATATTATTTGCAGATGGCACCACAGGACAGTATTAGCTAGAGACAGTAACATAGGACAGTATTAGCCAGAAACAGGACTCTAGGACAGTATTAGCTACAGATAGCACCATAGGACAGTATTACTAGCAGACAGTACCACAGGACATATTAGCTACAGATAGCACCATAGGACAGTATTACTTGCAGACAGCACCACAGGACAGTATTAGCCACAGACAGCTCCACAGGACAGTATTACTTGCAGACAATACCACGTGACAGTAGTAGTTACAGACAGCACCATAGGACAGTATTACTTGCAGACAGCACCATAGGACAGTATTAGCTACAGATAGTACCATAGGACAGTATAATTGCAGACTGTACCATATGATATATTAGCTCTAGATAGCACCATAGGACAGTATTCACTACAGACAGAACAACAGGACATTGTTACAGCTACAGACGCTACCATAGGACGTATTAGCTACAAGCAGCACGAACAACTGCTGACAGTACTATAAGACACTGTCAGCTGCAGACAGTACCATAGGATGCATTAGCTACAGATAGCACAATAAGACAATATTAGCCATAGACAGCGCCATAGGACAGTATAGCTACAGGCATTACTGTAGGACACTATCAGATGCAGATAGTACCACAAGACAGTATTAGCTATTAGTATAGGACTCTATAACACTCTTAGCTATAGACAGTGTCATAAGACAGTATTATTTATTACTATATGACGCTATTAATTTCTATTAGATGACTCAATAGGACACTGTCAGCCAGAGACAGCTCTATAAGACAGTATATGCTGCAGACAGCACCATGGACAGCTGCAGTTTTGCCAGAAGTAGGGTGGTGTCAGTCTGTTGCCTATATTCATGCTGTCTGCGGAGCAGGTGTAGGATAACCGCCCACCACCATCACAACCACAACCACATCCCTCCAGGCTCAAGGTTAGAGATGACAGCCGCTGATTAGTAGCACAGGCCAGCACACACACATCTCTAGTCATCAGCTTTGGCTCCTGCAGGGCAGTTCAGGCAGTTTCAGCTGTAGAATAAACACCATAAACTCCGGTGTCACTCACTCTTCCCCC
>JAILXH010166412.1:13412-23739 GCA_023558415.1 Piaractus mesopotamicus
ATGTAAAATGATCATCTGAGGCTGTTTCTGACTGACCAATGTATGAATAAAATTAAAGCATGATAGGAGTGTTCCAGAAAGAGGAGTGCTTTAGGCCCAAGCTTGCACACTGCTTGTAATAGTTACCACCTCAGCAGGACAAAACCTTAGCATGGAAGCTAGCACCATGGCTCAGCTTTAGCACGCTGCTACAACTATCTATACCTCATGGAGCTACAGCTGGTAGCCTAGAAGATAATCACCGTATTTGTGGCTCTAACTTTGTCTTGCAGGCCTACCACTGGTTTTCCCTCAGATAAGTAGCACTGAAATCACAAGGTATAACAAGATGGGAAACTAGCCGTGTTGTTTGGTGCACGATGGTATCACCATGTGCTTATAGGGTCAGCCAACATGGCTATAGTATTCCCTGTCATATGCGTCTGGCCCTTGGGATTGGATGCACTGGGGCACACATGGGCAGACCTACTGCTTTATGTCTTCCCTCTGAATTCCATCATCTTGGAACACTAATTCAGTATGGCAACCACTGTATTTTACACCCCTTAATGGGTCACCAGAACACCACCATGTAACTGTAGTGCCTGGAATGACATATGTTAGAAGTAAACCTTGCTACTCTTGGCCTTAAGGTTGCTTAAGATTGATTATGACCACAACCACCACATCTGTGGATGATGCCATTTCATTTGCTCTGAGCACTTGAACATCTGGAGAAGAAAAATGCCAAATGTCTAAATGTGGTTTGTTGACCACAATTTCGCTTTCAATACCATTGTTCTACCCAAGCTGGTGTTAAAGCATAGCTTTGATCTGTGTAACTTCAGATTTATAACTGGATATTTAAATTTTTTGTCTAACAGACAATTTATGGCAGACCATAAATAAGAAACAGGGGAATGAAAACAAAATTGAAAATAAACAATATTTTTCACAGAAAGTAATGGAAAACAGTAACATCATTACTTTCAACTTCTAGAGTAAAACTCTGATTGAAAACATTTCCGGTTAACTTTCTATTGAATAAATTCAACAGTGACTGACGTAGTCTTATTGTTATTTTAATCGGCCTAATATATCATCGCTGTCCGAACAAATCCACGTATCTCCAAAATGGAAACTTTCTAAATGTTATTAACTTTCAATTTAAGTTAATATAATAAAATTATTAATATATATAATAAATTAATTCTAAGTAATTTTTGCACAGTTCCTATTGGTCCATTTCTCATGGTCACAGACTATAAAGGGCAGCTACTGCACTTAAATGGCGTAGAAAGATACAAATTTGAATAAAGAGACATGGTTCTGTTATGCCCATTGTATGCTGTTCACACTACCCAATTATCAACCAGAGAAGGGGGTGTGGAGTGCTAGAGCAGAAGTGAAAGTACAATTTAGAAAATGTTTTAAAAATGTTAATTTCCTTTATTTAATAAAAAAGGTTAACTGGAAAGAAATAATAACATTATAAACGATTTAAACACATTTTAAAATAGTTTAACTTTTCACTAAGTTTTCACCAGACTTTTTTCTGTTTTCGATTATGCTTTGTGAGTAGTTTTCATTTTCATGCTTGTACTGTTTCTAATCCCTGCAACAGAGTCTAATCTACTTTGATTCTGAACACTGGGGCTCCACAGTGCTGCAGCCTCAGCTCCTGCTATGCAAACTCTGCATGCATGACTGTGTAGCCAAGCACAGAAATAATTGCATCATTAAGTTTGCAGTTGACAGCACTATGATGTGTCTCATAAACAACAATGACGAGAGTGCCAACAGGAGTGAGGCACATGATCTGTCTTGTGTCTCAGGAACTGATTGTTGACTTCAGGAATAGCAGAGGTGATCCAAAAAACATTGATGGTTCTCCTATGGAAATCGTCTGCACCTTCAGAAGTCGGGGAATTCTCTTACGGTCCCTCAACACCAGAGGCGTTCTCAAAAGAGACTGCACTTTCTGAGGAGACTCAAGAGCTTTGGGATTAGCCCAGTAATCTTGGTAAACCTTTACCAATGCATGAGTGAGTGTGTTTACATGCACTTAATAATCCATTAACTACAGAAAAATTCACATTTAGTGTGATTACATGCATTGAGCTCAATGTTTTAAAAAAAGCCACAGCATGAAGCTTGAGTTTTACTTTATGTTTACGGCACTTCTTCTTCTGTGAGTTTATTGGCTGGTTGCAAAGCAGAAATCTGATTGTCTGACTCATGTAGACCTGGAGTTTTCCCATTATCTGATTACCCAAGTGCATGTAAATGTGTTGATTGCTTTAGTCTTTAGTCTCCAGCTGCTTTATGGTGTGGTTTGGTAACATGACTGCACAGGGCCTCAAACCTGAAAAAAAATCATCACCTGGTGTAGGAAGAAGATATAGTCCATTATCATGCATGCTTCACATCTAGCCCATGCCCAACTCATCCCCATACTCTCTCTTCAACACTTCTACAACATCATAGCACACAGCTAGTTCCCAACATCTGTTGGTGTATGTTGGAGAAAGTTGGGTGTTATGCAAGCCAGAGCAAGTCAGAGCAAGATGAAGTCACTGATTTGAAAAAAACTCTTTACATTAAAACTTGTATTTGAAGCATGGTTTGTATTGGTTGGCATTGGTTGGTTATTGGTTAGTAGATGAGATATACTTCTGTTTTTGCAGACACATACCATGCATATCACTTGGTAGTAGTACCGCGTTGAATGGCTTTCTTTAAGTATGAGCATGATACTTGACATTCAGTCCAGGCTTGGGGGCATTATGTGGTCTTGAGTGCTGACATTCATCGGACGATTTATTTGTCCCAACGAATTCTTTTGGTTGTATAGCATCATTCTCACACAGTGTATTCAGTGATGCTACTTGGGGCTTATTCAGCCTCTCTCTAAGTGAGACTCATTTTCTATGGCTTTGTTGGTATTCAGCATCCACAGTGATTCACATCACCCCTAGCAGTCAGTAGAAATGAAATGTTGGTCACCAATATACAACCCCATTTCCAAAAAAGTTGGGATGCTGTGCAGAATGTAAATAAAAACAGAATGCAAAAATATGCAAATCATGTAGACCATATTTTTAAAGGAAAATACTACAAAGACAACATATCAAATGTTGAAACTGAGAAATTTTATTGTTTTTTAAAAAATATATGCCCATTTTGAATTTGATGCCGACAACAAGTTCCAAAAAAGTTGGGACGGCGGCATGTTTACCACTGTGTTTCATCACCTCTTCTTTTAACAACACTCTTTTCTCAGTGTTTTAGAACTGAGGAGACCAATTGCTGTAGTTTTAAAAGTGAAATGTTTTCGTGTTCTTGTTTGATATAGGATTTCAGCTGCTCAACAGTTCGGGGTCTCCTTTGTCGTATTTTTCATTTCATAATGTGCCAAATGTTATCAGTGGTTGACAGTTTAAAACGGAACAATGCTGTTGTAATAGTAAGGCCTTCCCTGAAAAAGACGTCGTCTGGACATTAATGGTGCCTTCACAGATGTGCATGTCACCCATGCCATGTGCACTAATGCACCCCTGTACCATCATGAGTACTGGCTTTTGAACTGTGCACAGTTCCATGATTTCCAAAAAGAGTTTCAAATGTTGATTTGTTGGACCACAGGACACTTTTCCACTTTCCCTCAGTCCGTAAGAGGAGTGCTTTAGGCTCAAAATAAGCTTGGGCCCAGAGAAGGCAGCGGCGTTTCTGGATTCTGTTTATATATGTTTTTTCTTTGCGTTTTAGAGTTTTAACTTGCATTTGTGGATGCAACAACTAACTGTTTTCAGAGACATTGGTTTTTAGAGGTGTTTCTGAGACCATGCAGTGATTTCCACTGCAGAATCATGTCCGTTTTTAATGCAGTGCCGCCTGAGGACCAGTAATGGTTTTTGGCTTTGTCCCTTACATACAGAGATTGCTCCAGATTCTCTGAATCTTTTAATGTTCTTATGTACCGTAGATGATGAAAAGCAAAAGTTCTTTGCTATTTTATGTTGAGAAACATTATTCTTTCACATGAACCCCTGCTCATCCTTACTTCTGAAAGACTCAGCCTCTCTGGGATGCTTTTTTATACCCAGTCATGTTACTGACCTGTTGCCAGTCAACCACCAGGTGTTTTTTTAGCATTACACAACTTCACCAGCCTTTTGTTGCCCCCATGCCAACTTTTTTGGAACGTGTTGTTGCCATCAAATTCTAAATGGGCATATATTTTTCAAAAAACAATAAAATTCTCAGTTTTAACTTCAACATTTGATATGTTGTCTTTGAAGCATTTTCAAATAAATGTAGGCTTTAAATGATTTGCACATCATTGCATTTTGTTTTTATTTACATTTTGCACGGCATCCCAACTTTTTTTGGAAATGGGGTTGTAAATGTGCCACATAATAAATATAAATATATGTATTCATAAATGTCTATTCTGACACAAATCCTTCTTTCGTAATTTAGTTAGGGAAATGGAAGTAATGGCAATATAACTACAATAAAATGAGAACATTGCAATCACAATGGCCTGGAGATAGATCAGCACAAGACCTCTTTCACTGAAAGATGACCTACTGCTATAAAACAATCTCAGCTGCAGCAAACTTTAGTGCAGAGGTGCCAAAAAAAAAGCCACCTCCCTCTTCCTGTCTGTTTATAGGAAAGCGCATCTGCAAATACACTTTCCTTGGTACATTTGCAGTGTTCCAATTCAAGTAAAATGTGCTTAATACTCTTTCCTGCTTCCTTGCAGTTTCTCATGATATTAGAAACTAGAATATGTCAACATACCTTTGGGGAAGAGCAACATTGTAATTTAACTCTGAATGGTGCTTCAAGTACAAGCATACAAGATGTGTGTTTTAAATGAATGGCAACTATGTATGAACAGACCTTTCAGACAAGTTTTGTTTGGGAATCTTTCTTTTTCCATTCTTAGCCTTAAAAACTGTTGGGCAGAAAATAAGTTTATCTTTACTACTTTTTAAATATGCCTGCTTTTTTCTCCCACTCACTACTATTCTGCACCATTATGCTGCTTAGTTCAATTAGAAACCTGCCTAATGAAGCTGGCTATGATTCTGCTTCTCTCTCTGTTGAATGTCTCTAGGCCCTGAAAAGAGAATGGCGGTGACAGTGTCCAGTGACTTGTCTATCAGCGTAAGCGAAGACCACAATGTGAAAAAGTTAACGGACAAACAGGAGATCTTGAGAGAGAGCATACGGAAAGGGGAACCCAAGGCAATGGGGGTAAGTGATTGTATCAAGTGGTGATCAAATACCATTTGAGCCTCGTCTTGGTTTTAATTCACATTTCCAAAGAATCCTCTAACAATCACTGGGTTGTTCCACAGTAACTTGCCTGGGGCCTGTCAGTTAATCACCTCTTAGATTTTCATCAAAAGTTTAAGCAAAACTTTAATTCATGCAAGCGTGCAAAATTTCAAAACCTTGCTCCGCTTAGTTTTTAACCTATGAATTTAAAGTTCTAAATCAGGTTCTAAATCACATTGTCAGTATTGAGTATAACTGCTTAAACCGAACTGAACCAAAAGATTATATTAATGTCAGATTGTGCAGCATTTCATCCCTGAAAGTTGTCAGCAAATCTTGTAATTCTAAATGTAACATATGAAGCTACACCATAAGTTCAAATTGGTTTCACAAGTAAAAATACATTTCCTTCCATTTGTTTCTAAATAAAAAAGTGATTTTATGTTAACATAAAATTTACTCCTTTATTATTTAATGTTTTGTACATGATGTATTTTACTATTGTGCACCTCAGTAAAATAAATCATGTACAAAACATTAAATAGTAAAGGAGTTATTGTACATCTGTAAATTTCACATTATGATAACATTACTTTTTATTTAGAAAAAAATGGAAGGAATTCTTGTGAAACCATTTTGAACTGATGGTGTCGCTTCATATGTTACATTTAGAATTACAAGATTTGCTAGAAATGTAGGAACACTGCATAAAACCTGATATATTATGGTGACTCTTGCTGAGGCACCCAACATGCATCCTGTTTTACTGGATGTCAAAATTATTTTCCTACTTTCCAGCTGCAGCATGCATCTTCTCAAAGTATAAGAATATCATCTCCTAGGTCTTAATAAATGTCATTGACTTGTAACAGGATGTTGGAAATAGCTTGAGGATGTAATTAGCTTGAGGAAGTTTATTCTGAGGAAGCAGTATGAGTTTTTTTTTTTTTTTTTCACTGTTCAAAGAATGTGCAGTGAAAGTGAGCTCAGAAAGGGCTTGTACAAAATACTTTTCCTCAGAGAAAGAAAAAATATATAATTAATCTAAATTAAATAAAAGCACATTATACCATTTGCAACAAATAATAATCTGAAGTGACCATTCTAACAATAAAATTTCTGATAGATATGTAGACAGCTGATGTTACTTTTGAAAGTGCTGGCCCTGATAATATTGCAATAAGAGATAAATCTAGGTGTAATACGAGTTAAGAAGTATTTTTTTGTGGCAGTATGAATTTGATTCTTCTGACGACACCGATATTTTTGGCTATGTTGTTTGAAATTAAGGAAAAATGCTCTTGCTGGCATAATTTGTCATCAGTGAGTATTGACAAGAAATTGAGTACGGTGGACCCGAGTTAATGTGTGACTAGACAAACACACTGTTCAAAGACTGTCAATGCCTTTTTTTGTTTTTAGGGCTGCAAAGTATATATGAACGTTTTTTTAATGTTGAGGAATAATTTATTAGCTTTAAACCAGTGATTGATACTTGATATCAGATGGCAAGAGATGAGATTAATTTATAACCATCTTTCTCAGATAGAAAAACAGTGGTGTCATCAGCAAACAAAATAAAGTATACATTCTTTGCTTCCAAATAAAAATCATTAACATATATTAAAATCAATAGGGGCCCCAGTATTGAGCCTTGAGGAATTCCACATCTATGTGAAGAAGAGATCTGCCATGAAACACACTGTTTTCTACGTGATGAATAGTTTTTGAACCATTCTAACTCCAAATTCTGAATGCCTTAATACTGTAACTTCTGTAGCAAGATACAATGACTGATTGTCTTAAATGTGTCGGATAAGTGAATAGACTCCTATGGGGTTTTCATTATTATCAACCGCACTAGAAATTTTCTCAATTAGCTGGACCAGGGCCATGGAGGGAGAATGTTTTTCCCGGAAAACCATACTGGTGGCGATATAATAGTTTGTATTTATTAAAATGACAAATGAGTTGGTTGTAAACATGTTTTTCATAATATTAGAGAAAGCTGTGGGGTCGCCTGATTTATATAATGGGATAACTTTTTCCCATTTCGGGAAATACACCACCCAGTTAGTTGGGCTACATCCTTGTGTTTATTCTGGCCCAGCATATGGCTAGGTCCTCGGCCCAGATCTGGCCCACACACTGTAAAGTGAGTAGAACTAATGGATGTGGCCCAAATCTGGCCCAACTACATTGTTGGTCCACAACATTCATGTCAGAATTGGTCCACAAATATCGACACAAGGCAAAACTGTATGAAGTTGTCCAGGATCTGGCCCTAATTTGGGCCACATGCCTAACATCTGGCCAGTAGTCAAGCAACACTCATGTAGGAAAGCCAGAATTGGCCCAGAACTGTCTGCTATCTGAGCAGTAATTAGGGACTGGTTGATAAGGTGAAGTAATGGTTTTGATAATGATCGGAGACATTTCTTTTAATAACATTGGCTCGAAAACATTCATACTAGCAGCAGTGTTCTTGAGTTTGTTCATAACATTGTTCAGTTCCATTAAAGTTACAGGCCAAAATTTAACAGCATTAAGTGCTGGTGAAGGGTATTGACAGCAGCGTATGAGGTATTTTGTTAGCTACAGGAATGATAAAAGGCATTTAGGATCCATTCTAGGAACTTAAAATGATGATGGGGATGTTTTTGTGGTTTGTTTGCATTTTCACGGTCAGTAAATTTATATTGGACAGGATATGTATTGGGTTCTGGGTTTGGGTGGTATCCCTTTAATTTAATACCTTCCTTTATTTGGTTACCAAATAAGTGAACACACTGCATGGTTTTCAAGGCATCATTCAATAAATGTCAAACTATCTGTCTAAGAACTGCTAAATGTTAAGGAGGTCTGCAAACTAGGAGAGAGGAGTTGGTTAGCATTAGCTTAGCTATCATGATAACAGCTCTGCTCACCAAAGAACGTTTTTGATTCGGGCTAACTAATGCACTGACAGGAGTTTAGATGATAATGATCCGGATCGGAGGGAATGACTTTGAGCAACTGGTGTTCAAGGGACAGAAAGGCGAAACTAAACCTGTTCTGTGGTTCTTAGGATTTGTAGCCTGATTGGCTAAGTTAAAGTTAGCTTAGCCAAACAGTGCCACATATCACAGTACAGGTCCAAGTCTTACTGATGCTCTGCTGAAAAAAAGTGTAGATGATAAAACGTCTGGGAGAACACAAGTCGAGTGACTGGTGTTGGAGTGACAGGAAGACGAAATTGAACCTGTTATGTGGTGTTTGGGACCGTCACAGTTACATGATCACCTAATCGCAATCATTTTAGAGGATCGCAACTGGTAGATGAAAGCAGTCATGTTCCACGGTCGTTAGACTTTGCAGTCACATTATGCCGCAGCGAGCAAAGCGTGAATTGGGTGCGCTGGGTTGAGGCAAATAAATGTAAAATATAAGAAAGCAGCAAAGGTGTTTATTAAGACAGACTGTGGGACTTGTGAAAACAAGAAAAGGTCTAACTTTTAACTTGGTGCTCTAACAAGTTTATAGGGCAGTGCAAGAAATGTTTCTTTTTTAGCATGTATGCTAGCAGGATGAGTGTTTTTTGCTCGTATTTTCACTCTTAAGAAAGTATGTGTTAGCTACTGAGCTTTAGTGTTATCTACTAAGGAAACCTAGCAAGGAAACAAGATGGCTGATCTGCTAATTTGGCCATTTTAGGCTTGTACTTCAATAGTTTCAGACAGTGAGCAAGAAAAGACAATTAAATCGCAGTCATTTATATCACAGTCATTCATATGACAATTAATCGTGACAGCCTTATTTGGTACAGGAGCATTAAGCTAGCGCTTAGTTAGCAGGCCAAACATGCCACCCCACAGCACAGGCTCAGTTCCAGCTAACTGATGCTAAAATGACACCTGTTTAGAAGATATCTGAGAGACTGTCAGAGTGAAACCTACCACACCACCAATCAGTGAGCCCTCCTATAATATAAATGGTGGAATGGTAGCTTTTCTGAGGTGGAATAGATATCTTTTTTTTAAATACTGCCATCATTTTTAAATAATGCGATATACATTATTACCTTTATACCACCCAAACCTATTAGTTGTTTCTCCAAGAAATTCTGTACATAATGTATACTCCAACAACAAGAAATACAAGAACATTACCTCTCAAAGAAGGATACAGACTTTCTGTGACCTTGTTTTTACTTCTACAGTGTTATAGTTTGTTTATACTCTTCTTCTTATGCAAATACATAATGTTTAAAAAATACTGAACACTGAAGGATTCATAGCTCATATGTATTTTATATGTTAATCAGACATAACTGTTTTAAACAGAAAACTTTGAAGGAAATTCATTTATTATTCTCTTACGAGAAAACATAGGATTAAAAAGGCCTGTAAAATAGAACCAGAATTTACATTTGAGCCAATTTGGTGTAGCTTTAAATATTACCTGTAAAAATTCATAATTTATAGAAAAGTAGGAAAACTACATACAACCTACAATTTGCAAACATTATTTTGAAAAACTGATAGAAAGATGAACTACGTGGAGCACACGTTACAATTTTTCATAGTTTGATGAATGAAATTGACGTTTTTGCTTACTGTCGAAGGTTAAACTGGTGCTGTGTCTCTTAGGTTTCTCAGGTGATGCTGGGATTTCTGGTCATCACATATTCTATTCCACTGCTCTCCGGCGAGTTCACAGAAGTTGTCAGGTTTGGTGTGCCGTGGTGGAGCGGCATATCGGTAAGACACATTGATTTCAATCTGATCACTTGTGCTATTTAAATTGAAAGCTAATATACCGGCCCAGAGAAATCTGGAATGAACTTAGTGGTATTTAAAACCACAATCACGATCCTCTCTTTCCAGTTTGTTATTGCAGGTGCTTTTGCTTTAGTAATGGAAAAACGCAACAGCATAAAACTGGTAAGTTAAAATAATCATTATTTCAGGTAAAACAGCCATAGAAGCATTGTTCAGCTGATTAGTTTATATATATATATATATATATATATATATATATATATATATATATATATATATATATATATATATATATA
>JAILXH010166435.1:5619-19627 GCA_023558415.1 Piaractus mesopotamicus
GCAAGATTATATACAATAAACATCAATATATATATGGAGTATAAGATTACTTATTACTAGATATTTTGTTACGTGTTTTTAAGCCATTTTATCTAGACAATTAACAGATAATTTTGCTTGTTTCAACAAATAATGTTAACATAATAAAAAATATCTACCTACAGAATAAGAACAATCCAGATAAAATAACTCAAATATCATTATAACAGTCTCACAATGAGATATATGAATTCTACACATTTTCCACCAGTTTTAACCCCTAACAATCCCAGGCTCACGACATACAAAGGCTTATTATTCATTAACTACACCGCAAACTACCTGAGTTAATCTTAGGTTATAGAAGTATGTAGTGAAACTCTGGGCCTGCTGCTCATTAAAGAGGGTTAACTTCTCAATGCAATAAAATTAAACGCTCCATTTGGGAGATTATCTGCTGTAAATGAGGGCTGTGTAGCTGCTGGTTGTTGCACTAAGCCTCTGTTTTGGTGGCCTGTTTAAATGCCAGTGTGCGAAATCAACACACTTGGTTTTAATCTGATGGTGCTGTATAGATTAATAACACTGGGCTGCACTGCAAATATGTCGCTGAGCCCAGTATTGGCTATTTCTGTGATGCCCCACAGTGTGGGCAGTAAAACAAACTTTTTAACCCATGAGATTTATATTCACTGCTGTGAGACTACAGCAAAGGCAAAGAAAGTCTTTCAGTAAACCAACAGTTCTTACCCAGCTATTTAGCTAGTGAGTTAGTTAGGCTTCTTGTGATATGCACAATGAGTCAATTGGCAAATGTCCTTGTCATGCCCTGTAAATATGGTAGCATTAGTGTCACATATCATTGAAAAAAGTCTGCACCTTTGTATTCACATCATGAAGTCAAACACTAAACCGAAATTCTGGCAGCAAAAAAAAGAAAGAGCGAATGCAAACATTTTCTTTGCACTGTAGAACCCTGCAGTGCAATTATAATACATTACACATAATGTAATGATTATGACTGTACAGAGCACATCTGTGATAATTAAAAAGCCTAATTTGTGACTCCACGCTAAACTATTACATCCATCTGACTCAGGTTTTAAGGTTATGCTACGGCCTCTGTTATTAGATGCACAGTGATATCAGAATTATATCAATATCGGCAGGCAACCGCTTTTAAAAATTACTATAATCCGAGAGATGTCTAGATTTGATCAATATTTTAGGCTGATATTTGATGACGTATTTGCTGTACTTTAGAGGAGCAGAACATAGAAGGCTAAAATGTAAGCATATTAGTCATTTTCCTACATTCGTAACTCTGCAGAAATAATGCTAATCTAGGTAGATCCCGTCTCATTTTCTAGAATTCATAAATGTGTATGCATCTGCATCAGCATCGGCCCATAAAATCCCATATGAGCGCGTCCCTAAAATCTAGACTCTTACAATGATGTATTTATTGTGCTGTAGAGGAGAACACTGGGCTGTTTAGGGCTGCTTAATATGGACAAAATACTAGTATTGCAATTATACTGTTTCATACTGCAATTGTGATCCTGCAATACATTCAAAACACATTCATATCTATAATGTGACACAGTGAAAGACTGGTCTGCATTATTTTGACAAAAAATTTACATTTAATGGGTTATTTGTCAACCTCAATTCATTCAAATACCACATGCTCATCTGCAGCTGTGATTGGTCAGGATGCTCAGAGTAAAAAAACTGGGATTGGTAAAAAAGGCTAATTTGCATACTGCAGCATTCAGCAATATCAGTACTATGATAGGTAATATCTATTAAAAAGCGATATATGCAGTCCTATTAGACTCTCTGTATCAAATCACATATTTATGCTGTCTCTATTTAGCTCTCTGCTTTTCTCCTCCGCACTCTGCAAGCCGAAAAATCACATCTTATGAGCTGAAATGAATATTTACAGTAACATATAATCTCTAAGTACCTTATTTGCTTGGCATAGCTCAGCTCAATTTCGGACCGCTCCTTCACGAACTTGGTGTAGCGTTCCACAAACTCGATGCCCCACTGCGTGTACTTCTCCAAGTTATCAAACTGATCCTGAGGACACAGAAAAGAGAGAAGCTTTAAACAGCTGCACACTGCTCTGATTCAAGGTTAGAACACAGAGCCAAATCTACTGCTCTTCTGAGACCAAATTTTACACAGTAGGAGTTCATTTAACCCAATAAAAGCTCATTGTACTCTCGAGATTTTACTGTATGTGATCTTTTAATTAATTAACACAACATGTCTCAGAGTAAGTAAACAAGACCGTTTGTGTGCTACAGGTCTGAAGTGCTTGTCTTAATCTGGAGTGAAAGCCGCAGCGTCAGCCTGTAGTACCTCATCACTCACCTAGTAGGTCTCTGGGTCACTGATCCCTTCCTTTCAGCTCTATCCTGCTGTCTAGCCAACGTATATGAAGCTGAACTTTTATTCGATATTCGTTTCTATATTTTTTATCCAATGTATGGTAAATTAGACCTGGTTCATTCTCAATGTAGCTGTGGCAATGTTTCAAACTATCTGCCATACTTAACATGCTTGGAAGATTTTCCAAATGTCGGCATTATTATTCAATAATTTGATGTAAACAAAGCCATTCAGAGTGGTGTGATGTGAAATGCTGCGTTCAAGAGAAACAGTGGTGGTGATAGGAACCAGACGTTTCAAGTGTTTAATGTCTCTGTAGGCAACCTCAAGAAACAGTTATAAATACACTCCCTAATGCTCGAGACAGTATTATACAACAGTTCTGAGAAAAAGTTTTGCTGTAAAACTGATTTTTTAACACATTTAGCCTGAAGAGGTACATGCAAGCTGTTGTAAGGAAACACTGTATGCAAAGTTTTTTTTAATTAACCAGTTTTCATCATTCCAGTTATCAACAATACACACTGTGCTGTCGTATCAAAACTATGTATCTACGTTTATACATTTTTTTATTTTTCTACATCATTTGAGCACAGCAGCTGTCCTTTAAAATGTGTGAACATTACACGATGAATGGACCAATAGAAATGCTCCAAAATTGACCTGCAATAAAATCTTGTTGCATCGACTTCTATTGAAAGTTAGAAATGACTTTTTGCCGTCATTATTTGCCACCATCATTTTGGAGATGCATATTTTTGTTAGGGTAGCAGCCATATAAAACTGAGTAGGTCCAACTTGTTTTGGCCAATAAAACCACTTCAATTGTTTGTGTAGATATTGCGACCCCATCACCACCACTGTAAAAAAATTTGAGTCAGTAATTTTCTTTGCAACGAACCATTTCACATTAAACAACTCTTAATGACTTTGTTTACATCTCAGCAACTGAATTATGAAGACATTCTGAACGATAGATAAAACTAATCTTTAAGGACTGTTGTGTGAGTTATATATTTGTTTACAACTTATCCACTTGTGCTTTTAATAGTGGAATTCCTTGAAGTTTAAAACACAAAATAAAAAACAATTTACAAAAAAAAAAATTAAAAATCAAAAAAGGGAAACTAATACTGGGGTACTTCCCATTAGCTGTGTTTTACTGTGCATTCATGACAAAAAAGTAGATGATATATTGACAGTAATACTGCACCGGCACATGTATTTATTGATAATTTAATTTTTCTTTATTGATAGTTTGAGCACAGCCTTAGAATGTAACTAGAGTTCAGGGTGATACGCCTCCAGCAAAAGAGTAAAATGTTTTGCCTTGGCAACCCATTTCAGAGAACAAGAGTTTGGAACACCTCTCCATCAATTAAAGCTGTCCCATACATTGTACTGAGTTGGCAATGTGTGCAGACATTGTCTTGTCCCTGTCAAAGTCTCATTACTCAGCAGTGAAGGAGGTTCAGTTTGGACTCTGTCACTGACTGGACAGGACGAATCAAAGATGCTTTCTTTTGCAGTCCACAGTCCAAAAGCCTGATCTCACCACAAAGAAAAGCTAATAGAACATTTTTTTCTAATTATAATTCTTATTCTTGTAATTAGTAACATTAACTCTGTCTGGCATTGATTCCTCAAGTTTCTGCATAGAGAAACTGGACAGAATTTTTTTATTTTCTGTTGCCAAAGATGTTTGATAGCACTGAGTGATAGTCTGGTGACTATTTTCTCAAAAAAAAAAAAAGGATTTCTTAAACTTTGGATCTGGTTTGAAATTGCATTCTTAAAGACCAAGTTTCAAGTCAGGTAAACTTTTATACTACACTTTTATATATTATGAAATAAAAACAGTTCTTGGTGGAGCTGCTTGATTATGGCAAAAATCATAATGATGATTATTTTGGTCAATATTGAAATCATGATTTAACATAGTTATTCATTGACCTTGCAAACTTTATGCATTTATTAAACTTTTAAAAACTAGTTTTTTTTTAACAGTAGATTTCCTTGACCTTTGAAATAAAAACAAAACAAAAAAAAATTAAATGTAAAAAAAGATAAATAAAATAGGACACAACTTAGAAAATACATACATACAAATACATAATATAAAAAAAATGATAAATCACAAAAAAAAAAATAAAAACAAAAATAAATAAGATCAACTATGTTGTAGTGCACTTCTACAACCTATTGAAAACTACTAAACACATATACATATAATAAATAAAAATAAATTATATGAGTTTAAGCTTTTAGGGAGGGGCGAAGGTGCACCGCTGTGAAGAAAAGGAGTGCACTGGATTTATAACACAAGCCAAAATGATAAATCAAAAGAAATAAATCAAAATAAAAATGAATAAGATCACATATGTTGTAGTGCACCTCTACAACCCATTAAAAACTACTAAACACATACAAAAGTAATAAATAAAAACAAATTATATGAGTTTGAGCTTTTTGGGAGGGGCGAAAGTGCACCGCTGTGAAGATAAGGGGTGCGCTGAATTTATAACACAAGCCAAAACCAGGCCATCACTGCCAAACAAAACGTGGCACATTAATCGTTTTATCTCAATTATCTTGTTTTCATAATCTTTGGAAGCCAAAATCATAATTGAAAACGAAATTGGATTAAACGGCCAGCCCTAGTTCTTTTTACTTCACCCAGACTTTTGGACCCACTGAGGTCTATGACTTCTTCTCGACCAAGGTGTTTGATCCACACTGACAGGACTGCTCAGTGGCAATGTGAATTCTATGTGTTCCACTGCTGGAAATACTGACCTCAGTTTACCAGCTTAGAGGCCAGAATGATGAGGCCTTGGACATTTTTCTTTCCCTCTAAAGCTCCATTACATTGCTATTATCATCACCTTCACAATTAACAAAGAAAGTTTAACCTCTGAATCTCCTCCACCACCATGACGGAAGGAACAAGGCCTACATCTATGATGAAGATGATGATGATGATAACAATTATGATCCTTATCCGAATTAGGAGCCTGCAAGATGGGGTTTCATCATCACACGTGCACAGAGAGGAGATGCATTGTCACAGTCCTTGGCATATCAGATCATATCATCATAGCACATTTCTAATCCATAATTCTCAACTGTATTCACACGCACCTGCCCTAACGATGAACAATGCAGGAGTACTCATCATGCTCTTTGCACTGCGGGCAGTTAGGGACAGCATTAGCTGCGGATTATTGCTAGCTCGGGTATTTAGCCAACTGGGCTGGCTAATAACTCAATAAGCTGGGGCTGGTTAGGCTGCAAGCCCATACAACTAGAAATCCATATGAAGAGGGTCGGAACGGGAGAATAAAAGCACATCTGCTAATATTATTTGTTAAAAATTCCCATAAAATGGGCGGACACCCGTTTAGCCCGTTTACCTGGGTGTCTGGGTAGACTGGACTGGACAGCCCCAGCTAAACGAAGCTGAAGCCAGCTTCTTATTCGCGCCCTTCTTGTCCGAATTTGCCCGTTCTCCGAGGCGCCAGACTGTAACGTAACTGCTGCACCATTTAAGGTGGAACGGGAAAATTCGAACAAGAAGCTGGCGAATAAGATAGGAAGCCAACTTCAGCCTCGTCCTGGCTAAGCTGTCTGAACATTAGTGGCACACCTGCTGATTACTGATGCAGAGATTTGCGAAAGAACTATATGATGGCACTGATGCACCAAGCTCCACAATGTTCCCCTCCACGCTGCATTCTTCCTATCAGAGACTGATGGTAGACTACATACATACCCATAGCTCCGTCCCCCAACTGCAGTTCATGGTCTCAAGGCAATTCCTCCGCGCTAATCCTCTGTTCGAATGCATGAGTGCACGCGGCTGGCTCCGAGGAGCTCGTTTAAAAATTATAAAACAAAAATAATAAATGCTGCGCGGCTTGGATACCGTCAAGGATGTAAACCTCGAGCGGCGGGCACCGTTACGTTTTCACCTCTGCATGCTGCACGTTGCAAATACTCGGCTATGGCCGTGAGAAGTGGAGATAATGCCCTCTCTCCCTCTCTCCTCTCCTCTCCTCTCTCCCTCCGCACGGCTCATGCATGCAGCCGCTGGGTGACAGCAGACGGTCGGCTCGACAACGATGCTGTCGTGTAAAACAGCAAAAGCTAATCCTGCAAAATAACAGTGCGCATTCATACAACGCGAACTGACTGAATCGATTATTTTTGTTTAGACGTGATTAAAAAAAACAGAAGTTATTTCTAAGAATACAACACATATTTTTTAGCCTAATTAGAAAAATACGATTTTATTTGGCTTCAACGTGGCAATATTAGAGAGTGCGACTATTGGAGCAGGTCATATGATTCAAATTATTTAATCTGAAAATAAAACATTAATCGCATTCTCGCCACACACTTCCCAAAATGGGTCGATGTCTGGACAGATTGCAGAAGAAATCCATGCTTTTATTTTGAAGTGGAAACTCTGTGAGCACGTCATGCTGGCAACCAAGATCAGCTTATGGGTTTCTAGGCAATTTTGACAGTAACTACCTTGCTAGCCAGTATCGACCGCGCTTTTTTAAAAATAAATAAATTCTAAAATTAATATAACACGTGTCAAAGTTTCCTTAGCTAACATTAGTTAGCTGGTAAGTAACGTCATGAAACGTTAGCTTGCTAACTAGCGTTAGCTAGCTGAGGAGGGACGTTGCCTAGCGACCGTAACAGTTAGTTTTGTTTAGCTAACAAGCTAACGGCTTAGCTATCTTAACTGAGAAGGTTTGTTTCTGGGTCAAAATAGCGAAAACCACTTTTTGCCAAGATGAGTGAACAACTTAAGTTCATTGTGGAGCAGCTGAACCGGGAACCTTTCAAGAAAAACTTTAACCTAATCACTTTTGACTCACTGGAACCAATGCAGCTTCTGCAGACTCTCAACGATGTGTTAGCCGAAATCGACTCCAAGGTGAGAGACTGCAGACTGATAAGTAATTAGCTAGCTAAGCTAGCTATCAAGTATCTATTACGTTATCTATCAAAGCTCAATTTAAATAGCACAAAGGTCGAATATAAGTCGATTTTACTTTATATCTTGGTTTCGTTTCTCAAACATACCATAATGACCTTAATATATGCTTTAGCTACTGTAAAACCAGAAAGTGAATATTCTTTTACTTGGGATGTACTAGCTAACTTAGCTATAAAGCTTCACAAGTTTTTTTTTTTTTTTTCTATCAGCATGTCATTTTACATATTCCGCTTTCTCCCAGGCCACCTTTCATTATTTCATTTCCAGCCAAAACGGTTATTAGGTACAATGTATTCATTTTCAAAGAAATCCAAGAAATCTGAAGTTTAAGCAGTGCAAGACCTAAGTTAGTAAACCCCAAAAGTGTCATCGTCAAATAAACAGTTGCCTAAAGCTTTCATCTTTGAGAGAGAAAGAAAACCACTCTTTAGACCTAAAAATATCTACAGGTGTTTCTGTCCATCCTTCCACTGTGAGAAGACTGAATGCATAGGTGTCAAGAAGCTGTCGTTGAGAAAAAGAGATAAAAGACAAAAAAGAAGCACATTTGTACTGTAACACTAAAACTGGACATCTGAGATGTGGGGTACGTCTAAATTTGTAGTTGGGATTAGTTGGATCGTGTGAAGATGTAGCTTTGAAGGTGTGGAAAAATATCCCTGCAGGTTTCTTTGGAAAACTGAAAGCAAGTCTTCCAAAGGAATGGAATTTGTAATAAAGGGAAAGAGTAGACACAGTAAATACTTTAAAAATTGACATCATATTTAGTTGTTGAGTCTTACCTGTTATTTTATGTTTTCTGCTTTTTCTGTGTGTTGTGACCTCACATGTATCTGTTATCTACCTAATATTTTCTTATATTTCAGCAAGCAATAGATATCCGAGAAGAAATGCCTGAGCAGACAGCCAAAAGAATGTTCACTTTGTTGGGGTTGCTAAAATACAAGGCTACTGGAGGCTTTTCTGATACGTAAGTATGTGAATAAAATATCAAATATAAGAACAGGTGATTAATATTTATGTTTACATGTTTTCATTTATTATTTGAAACATTAGAACGTGTGAGTGAACTACTGATGTAGTAAATCATTATGTAGTGTCCCACAGTTGTGGTAAATGTTTGAATGATTTCTATATGATTTGCACCTAAAATGTGATCTGATTATCATTATAAATAAAGACAGTCCTATTTAAACTCTAGGCTTGTGTTTCATATATTAATTTTAAGGCGTTTTACCCAGTTACTACTATGAATGATTTGGTAACTACTGTTAAATTATGTGATTTGCATAGTTCTGAGACTAAAGAAGGGAAGTCTGGATTGCCAGTTGACCCTTAGTGTTTAAGGGGTTAACAAACAGCACACAGCATTTTCTATGCTTTTGCTGCATATTGCTGCTGGTCAAAACTGCATTACTGAGTCTGAATTTAGTTGAAAAAGTGAATTGATAATGTGGAGCTCAGAGCAGATTTCTCACTAAGATCCTACTCTTCTTGGCTTTACAGAAGCAGCTTTCGGCAGGGCCTGGTGACTGGCAGTAAGCCAGTGATCCACCCCATCCTGCACTGGCTGCTGCAGAGGGTTCCCGAGCTGAAGAAAAGGGCCTATCTGGCTCGCTTCCTCGTCAAGCTGGATGTGCCTGGCGAGTTCTTGACGGATGATGTCATCTCAGAGACTTACCACCAGGTCTGACTTCTTTTGGCCTAACTTGAGTCATTTTTGGTTTTTGAGGGAGCCAATTAACAGTATCCCAGTGAACTACTAGTCACGACATGCTTAATTCTCCTTGCACTGTGATAAATAGTCTCTTTCAAGGGGTTTTCAGTACAGTCCTCGGGTACTCTCAGCCAATGTGTATGTTTATTCTGAAGAGTAGGAACTGCAAACACACACTTGTCAGGAAATAAAGAGCTGTAGAAAGCTGGTTACCCGCCTGAGGTGTGCGGGATATGGAACACAGAAAAGTGTGGACTGGCTGCAGGTCTCCAAAGACTGAATTGAAAAACAGTTTTTCTTTTCAGTGCGGACTGACCCTACTCTTAAAAAAGTGATGCACCTGATTCACCTGTACATCATTTCCATGGGAGTAAAATATATCAACACGATTGTTGCTAAAAGTAACAAAACTAATTAAACTAGTCAAAATTGTGTTGAAGTAGTATATTGTATTCATGTGGAAATTATGCACACGTTTGAATCACATTAATAGAGAACATTAATATTTCTTCAGCTTATAGAACAAGGGTCACCAATCTTATCTGCAAAGGGCTGCAGGTTTTATTCCAACCTCAGATAACTAATGAGTTGTTAGAAGACTGAGACCAACTGTTAACCAAGTGGAATCAGATGTGCTTCTGCCCTCGTTGGAATAAGCATTTAAAGCCACAAAAGCCCTTTGTGAATAAGATTAGTGATGGTGGTATAGACTCTTTAGCGTTACCTGGCACTCAGAATACTTTGCAAGTGAAAACTGGGATGAGTGGAAGTCTTTTTGTGTTCCCTTTGTTTCTTTATACCATGACCATAGTATGAGGAGCTGGTTGAGGGATTCAAGAGTTATCACAAAGAGTGCGAACAACTGAGGAACTCTGGGTTTTCTACAGCTGAGATTCGACGGGTAAGATGATGATTCACTCTGTTTCACTTTTACTCTCTGCTTGTGGTGTTACAGTTATACCACTTTAAATGTACTATTTGAGTAGCTTGAAACACAGAGATATAATTTGTTACTGCAGGATATTTCCTCAATGGAAGAAGAGAAGGATCAGCTGATCAAACGAGTGGAGCGCCTGAGGAAGCGGGTAAGGAGGCATTATCTATTTAGGTTGGCAGGCTTGTGCTTTAGCAAATAATGTCTGAGCTGAAATATCAAAATTACTTGGTCGTTTATCTGCTGGACAACCACTGACTGTTTCCCTGTTTCCTAAACTATGCACTGGTATAGAGTTATCTAATCTGGACTTTGAATCCAGTTTCCGGTCCTGTATTTTGTAGTCATTGGTACTTAACTGATCTGTTAATATAACTGCTTGGCCACCAAATGTCATGCCTACCAGTGATTATTAAATCCAGAATCGGGAACTGGGTTTAAGGTTTGAAGATCTCTGCACCCTAATTGTTCATTAATTTGGTCTGCCTTTTTGTATTGGTGTTGAGAGAGACATAGTAGAGAATCTATGTGTAGTCTAGTGTTTTAAAAATGTACCCTCATAGATGTGTAACGGCCATAATGCAATGTTGTTTAGTTTGAATTTGACATTTTTGCATGTTTATGAGATGGATTGTGACTTCTGGCGCAGATTTACAAGGAATCGCATGAAACACTAACATCCAACATCATTTACTTGAGTCACAAATTCTGTTCCCCATATAGTTTTTTATATAGTGCTCCTAATTGTTTTATGTAAAAAGTAGTGTTTAGAGCGCAGGCTCGTCACTGTGTGTAATACTTCTTTTGTCCACAAGGTGGAGTCTGTGTCCAACCATCAACGCATGCTGGAGTTGGCCAGACAGCTTCGGGTGGAAAAGGAGAGGGAGGAGTCTCTGGCTCATCAGAAACAAGAGCAGAAGAACCAGGTACCACTGGGAACTATTCTGTTTGTTCAAACTGCTTAATCAAGCATACTGTTTTAAAATCATTGATGACTCTTATTATGAATATAAAAATGTGAATTATCGTGATAACCGTCACGTTGGCTCACATGCATCATGTCGAGGATCATCTGCAGTTCTGTGCAAAAGTCAGAAACCACCTTTTATTTATTTAATTTTCGGTGAAAACTGCCATTAGCCCCTTAAAATCCCAGGCTTATAATTCAGTAACTACAGGGACTTCAATGCAAACTGATTGAGCTATTCTAGGTTATAGAAGTGTGTGATAAAACTTTGGGCCCACCGGCGGGCCCTGGCCTTGCAAGGGGTTAAGTACAAGTTATTCATTGTTCAGCATCTGATACAAACAGCAGAAAATACACAGAAGTCTCAACAACTGCATATAATATCAGATTTTCCAGTATTTAGCATGTCCACCCTTTGCCTTTATTACAAATTCCATTTTTTGAGAGATACTTTCAGTTGAAGAAATCTGCAGGGATATTTTCCATGCTTCTTGTGAGCACATGAACTCCTTTTAGTACCGTCATCAGTCCATAAAACCTCAGACATCCACTTTTGTTGTTCTAGTGCAAATTTACTGCTTAATTCTCTATTTAAGGGCTTCTGGACAGTTACACATCGTTTCAGACCCATAATATTGAGTTGTCTTCTCACCGTGGAAGGATGGACAGAAACACCTGTGGATTTTTTCAGATCAGAAGCAAGAATGGAGCTTGATTTTCCTCTCAAAGATGAAAGCTTTAAGTGTTGTTTATCTGATTGTGACAGTTTTGCTGGGCTGCGAGGTCTTGCATGGTTGTTTGTCCCATTTTTTTCTATATGTTTTAATAATTTCTTGAACTCCAGTTTTGAAACCTCCTGTTTTTTCCCTAAACTTTCCCCTTCCTTATGCAAGTGGTGTATCTCATATCTAATCTCCTCAGAAATATCTCCTAAAAAATTAATAACCTATACTTAATGGGAACCTTGATTGAATGTTAAATAAATGAGTGGTCTCTGTCTTTTGCATAGTACTGTATATTTGTCCGACATGCAGAATAAAAGCTGATGCTAAATCAGTACTGTTCCTTTTTGAAATGTGATGCTCACAGTGTGTTTTCTTGTCTGTTCCAGCTCTTCCAGGCTGAGCAGAGGCTGCAGAGGTGTCAGATCCAGCTGAAAGACTTGCGACAGGCAGCAGCAGATGCCAAGCCTGAGAGTGAGTTAGCCATTGAAAAAAGTCCTTGTGTCCTGTCACCAAAGTCTGGCAGGAGGTCGAGGTCAAACAGACGCCATCTGCACTGGCCGCCGACTAAACTGCTGCTTTTTTAAGCCATGTGAAGGACAGTTGTACTTATGTTTCAAATGATGTTCAATATTATAGGCATATATATCTTACGGTCAGCTATTATAAGCCTCATTTTTTGGGCACCGTTATTTTTTCCTGTGGACCAAATCATAGTGTAAATGGAGATTTTACATTTAAACACTTTGCAAGCCTATAATTAGACTTCTGACTCCCAGTAGTACCCACATCATTTAACATTGTATGTTCACAGTATTTTCTTAGTTCTCAGAAACCATATTTTCACTAAGCAAACCGAGGTATTCTTTTGCCAATTAACTGTCTGCACACACTGTGTATGTTGTGGGGGTTTAGTGTCATGAACTTGGCGGATAATGCTGTTCTTTTGCAGGCCTGGTGAAGAGACTGGAGGAGGAGATCAAGTTCAACTCCTACATGGTTTCGGACAAGCTGCCCAAAGAGCTGGAGCGAATGCGACGGAAAGTGCACTACCTGCAGAAGGTGGCATCTGAGCCAGCCATGGGTCATGCTGAGCTGGCCGAGCTGGAGGATAAGGTCAGTGGCACATGTTGCTGAGTCTTCTGTGAAACATCTGCTTCATATGAGTTTTGGTTTTTCATCTTAACATTACAACCACTTGAATTTTGATGCAGATCCCATCATAACACCTACTGTTTACGCCTACATGCTCTTAAAAACCTTTCATAAGCGCTACATTATGTAGTAATATGAAAGTTACTGTAGTCTCTTAAGGATCATTGAGCATTTTTAGATGTATGATTATTAGCAGTTCAGCGCAATTTTTTCATTTTACTGGAGTCTCCTGATGACAGTATTGCTATTGTTATTCTGTTCTATAAATTCGTATAACTTTAATTCTTCTACACTCTACAGTTTTTATCTTTATTCTTCGTCTTGATTAGTCTTGACAAATTTGATTTGGATAGACCCTAAACATCTCAATGCCCATGTTTTCTCTCTTCCTGCTGGTCAGATTAAACAGGTCAGTCAGATGAACCAAGTGATGGAGAAAAAAGTGGCGAGGAGTGACCCCTTGGATGATAATTTTGCTCTGTACAGGCAGCAGGTAACAATGTTATTTGTCTGTCCTTTTCTGCCTCTGAATTGACAGTAAGCCACAGATATATGTTCCATGTATCAGATGTACGGTATACCAAGACTCAAGTATGTCTAGTAAAACAACACACTATATTATTATTACATCCCTCCATTCTCACATCAAAAATGAGAGATCACATTTGCTTCTGCTGTATGTCCTCAGATGTAACCTTGAACATGAAAGACTGATTGATGTCTTTGAATCATTAATACTGTGACCTGAATTTGTTTCATGTTCAATGGCCAGATGTTTGTTATCATTGCATAATGTTAGTTTGATGTTCTGATCAACTAAGCTGTTGTTTTGTCTGTTTTAATTAATTACTATGTACAAACTGTCCAAAAGTCAGAGACCAACCTTTTGTTTATTCATTTCCAGTCAAAACAACCAACAAGTACAAGTTATAAATTTGTTAGTGTCGAAAAGAGCAGAAAACATATATTTAACAGAAATGATAAAATAATAATAGTAAAAGCTTTCCACATTAAGTGTGACATCAAATCTATCAGTATTTAATTTGAAACTCTTTACTTTTCTGCACACTACTGCCATGTTAACTCTTCCATCCTTGCAGTCTTAAAACCAAAGAGT